>CANXYI011704550.1:0-11661 GCA_948208565.1 Hura crepitans
AAGGGACCGAGTATGGGCTAGAGATCAACACCTATATAGACTGGTGGTTAGAGAAGTGGTTGCGGAGAGAGAACTAAGGGAACTTAAAGAGACAGATTAGAGTCTCAACATGAGCAAAGAGCACCTACTCGATAGTATGCCATTAGAGCTTAGAAGGATGTAGATGATCCAGACATTATGGCTAGCACTTTTCTCCTTTTTGACTCTCCTCTTCGATTCTCCTATTTTAGAATTAATTGATCTGGGGTCTACACACTTATATGTATACATATCACGAGCATGAGTTTGAGGATTAGTTTTAAAACCTCTTGACCTAGAAATCATGGTTAGCAACCCCATAGCCAGCATATGGTAGTTGATAGAATTTATAAAGATTGCTTATTAAGAATACGAGATCATTAGTTTCTTACCTACTTGATACAACTACCCTTTGATGAATTCAACTTGATATTAGGAATAAACTGGTTGTCCAAATATCAAGTGATTTTGGACTGTGAGCATAAGAGATTAACCCTCCAAACTGATGATAAGTCTGAAATCATAGTTATTAGAGAGAGCATTAATTTCTTATCCAGTGTGATATCTGCTGTCATTGCTAGGTGCTTGATAAGGAAGGGTTGTCAAGCATATCTTATTCATTTGTTTGACACTATAATAGAAGAACCAGATGTGAGTAGTATACCAGTTATAACTGAGTTTATTGATGTTTTTCCTAAGGAATTATCGAGTTTTCCACCAGAAAGAGGGCTTAAGTTTAGTATTGCAGTTTTGCTTGGTATTGCTCTAGTATCTATCGTGCCTTATCATATGGCACCAGTTGAATTGAAAAAGTTAAAGCTTTAGTTACAAGAGTTACATGCAAGGGTTTTATCAGACTGAGTGTTTTACCATGGGGAGTAGCAATTCTGTTTGTTAAGAAGAAAGATAGGTCACTTTAGTTATGTGTTGATTATCGATAGTTGAATAAAGTGACCATCAAGAACAAGTATCCTTTACCACAAATTAATGAACTATTTGATCATTTTAGAGGAGTTAGAGTGTTCTCTAAAATAGATTTGAGATTCG
Source organism: Hura crepitans (assembly GCA_948208565.1). Taxonomy (NCBI): domain Eukaryota; kingdom Viridiplantae; phylum Streptophyta; class Magnoliopsida; order Malpighiales; family Euphorbiaceae; genus Hura; species Hura crepitans. Next base: position 1,066 of record CANXYI011704550.1, read on the forward strand.
AATATTATCAGTTGAGATTGAAAGAATTGTATATGGTGAAGACAACATTTAGGATGAAGCATGGTCATTATGAGTTCCTAGTAATGCCATTTGGGCTTACCAATGCTCCTGCAACATTCATAGACTTGATGAACAAAGTTTTCGAGCCTTATTTAGATCATTTTATGGTAGTGTTCATAGATAACATTTTGGTTTACTCGAAGAACAAGAAAGAGCATGAACAACACTTGAGAATAGTTCTTCAGATTTTGAGAGAAGAAAAGCTATATGCCAAACTTAGTAAGTGTGAGTTTTAGTTGAGTGAAGTGTCTTTCTTAAGACATATAGCATTAGTTAAAGGTATTTAAGTTGATACCAGCAAGATAGACGCAGTGATTGAGTGGAAGCCACTGAGGAACACCACAGAGATCAGGAGTTTCCTAAGATTGGTAGGGTACTATAGACGATTTGTCAATGGGTTTTCTTTGATAGTTGCCCTTATGACATGATTATTGAAGAAGGATGTTTAATTTGTTTAAGATGACAAGTATCAAAATAACTTTGATAAGCTCAAGGCTATATTGATAGAGGCTTCAATTCTTATGTAGCCAGTTTCAAGGAAAGACTTCACCATATACAATGATGCCTATGCTTTAAGATAGTTGAAACCACATGAGATAGAATTCAAAGGAAGCTAGGACAGATACTTGTTCTTAGCTGAGTTCACTTATAACAACAGTTATCAAGCAAGTCTTGGTATGGCTCCTTATGATGCCTTATATGGAAGAAAGTTTAGAATGCCCTTGTGTTGGAATAAGCTTAGTGAAATTAAGTTGATGGGACCAGACTTGATACAAGATGCAAAAAAGAAGCTGAAAATCATCAAAGAGCATTTGAAAATAGCTTTTGATAGACAGAGTCCTATGCAAACTTGAAAAGGAAAGTGGTTGAATATGAAGTAGGTGATAAGGTTTTTCTAAAGGTTTCACCTTAGAAGAAGGTTCTGCATTTTAGAAAGAAAGGGCAGTTGAGTCCTAGGTTTATTGGGCCATACAAGATCATAGAACGTGTGGGGCCAGTAGCCTATCGACTAGCTTTACCTTTAAAACTTTAGTAGATCCATGACATTTTTCATGTTTTTATGCTTAGAAGATATAGGTTGGATCCTATGCATGTGTTAACAATAGAAGATATAGAAGTTAATCTTGACTTATCTTATGAAGAAGAACCAGTGAGGATTATTGATAAAACGAAGAAGGAATTGAGGAGCAAGACAATACCCTTAGGGAAGGTTCTCTGGAAACACCACGGGATTGAAGAAACAACTAAGGAGATAGAAGCTTAGATGATGGAGCAATATCTACAATTATTTGAACTAGGTAATATTATAATGTTGAGGATGACATTTCTTTAAGAGGGGAAAAATATAATGTCCCAAAAATCCCGATTATTATGAATAGTACTTTCCCGAGATGAATAGTATTCTTGAGACCTAGGATACATTAAAGATACTAGATGAAATTATTTATCATAAAATAATATTGGGTAAAGTTTGATATCAATTTGAGCTTATTAGAGTGGTTAAAAATGCTAAAAAAGTTTTTACGGCAGTGTCTTCAGAATAGTGACCAAGGCAAAACTAAATTGTAAATTAATTTTGAAGTTGCTCAAAAAATTATAAAAATTATATAGCTAATACATAAAAATTCTAATGAGTTTAATGGTGCTAAAACAGAATTTTTTGACATTAGAAAGTAATTTTTCGAGAAATCAGGCAACATAAAAATAATAAAATTAATTAGCTTTTCATTATTTTTAAACACCAATATTTAGAGGCTTTTAGGGGATAATTAGAGTGAATTATTGCCATAAATATGGAAATTTAATTACCTCAAAAAGAGAAGAAAAAAATGGGGAAAAATATGCTAAATAGTGCATTTTTGAGAGAGGGTATGAATAGATGATGTTGGCATAAATAGTCAAAATCACTATTCACCTCCCTCTCCAAAAATTGCAGTCAACACTATCCCTCTCTTCCTCTCCATTTTATTTCTTCATTTCTCCCCTTAGAGCCAAAATATCCACACTAGAATTGAATCGTAGAGCCTCCATGTCTAAAAAGTAATCTAGGAAGTGAAAATTTTGAAAACGGGTGCTCAGTTTTCACGATTTTACAACCTCATGAATAGTAATCACAAAATATTTGGGTAAGATTTTTTTGACTTCCATTATTTTTCCTAGATAATAGAGGTGCCCAAGAGAGTATAAATGGATTTAGATTAATTTTTAGAGCTATGGTTGATTTGTTATGGATTTTTAAAGTTTTATTTGGTTTATGTTAGGACAATTTGAATCAAACCATGAAAAAGAAAGCCAAGGTGTAGAGGGGTTGCTAGGAATGTCCTCAGTTGCCTTTGCATGTGTAATCAAAATAAGATGAGCAATTTTAATCAAAATCCCTAAATTTACATATTATGCCTAATATGTTGTAAATGTTAAAATGTGTAAAATGTCATTAATGTTATGCATTAAATGTGTTGTATGGCATGTAATAATATATTAAGATGATTTGAATGATTGGATTGCATTAAAATCAAGTGAGAATGTTATATGTGCTAAGTGTGCCTTAAAGGTATGATATGTAACATAATAGAGCTTTAGTAGCTTAATTTGTGCAATTAGGATTTAATAAGCATAAATTATATTTAATCCTCATATTTAACACTTATATGAGTGAATAAATATGAGAGAATACATCAGAGATGTACAATATGATAAATGTGTATTTTGATGGGTGTATGTACATATTATGTGAAAATGGCTTTTTGTGCATTATATGAGTTAGTCATGTGATATTTGGTATAATGATCATGGTGGCATGATGTATGTATGGCATGTGCATTTTATAGCAATTTTAGGAAGGTGGGTCGAATGGTGTAGTGCCATAACATGAGTTACTTTTTTTCATGCTTAACTAAGGCTAAATGTAGTTACATGAGCATAATTAAAGAATGTCATTTTATTAGTTGAAATAATAAGTGAAAATGAAATATCATGTATAGTTTTCATGTGTACATAACCATGTAATATGATGAATGACACATGGAAGATCTATTGAGAATGAGTTATGTGAAAAGCTAAAAAGGCCTAAATAGCTATGTATGGTCCAGTGGCTATAATGGGTTATATACATGATGTTTTATGAATTACGAAAGACTTGGGCTATGTATGCTTTATTTCATATGTTCAAATATGAATATGTTGTAAGACATCAAAATGCTATTTTTAATAAAGTTATGTTGTTTAAGTTATTTAGTGGCTAAAATATGTATGTTAAAAGCTATGTAAGCTTATTTAATGAGGTAAAACTAAATAAAATGGTTTTTAGCCCATGAGATGTTACAACATAGGAAATGGATAGGTTAACCAGTCAGCTAGGGGATATAGCACCTGCTAGGGCACTCTGGTGCTTAGATTGGGTCCAAAGGTACACTTGTAGTCTACCTACAGACATATGTGTTTTGATTTTTAGATATAGCACATGCAGCCGTTGATAAAGGTCTCCTGAGGGCCACTGCATTTAACACATATGGGTGTAGCTGCATAAGTCATGTTTGACATTACATTATGCTAGTGTAGTAGCCATCAGGTCCAAAATATAGGCCGCTACATATTTTACGATCCCGTTATCCATAGGAATGGGGTTATCCCTATAGGCATAAGTAAAGAAAGAATGGCAAATAATAAAAGTAAACATTATGCATGACATGGCGTATAATGAATGTTATATGCATGTATGATGCATAATGGTTAAATTTGATGAATGGATGACCTTATATGTTATTTTACCATATATGCATGATATGAAATAGTTGGTGTATAGAGCATGCCAATTTAATCATAGTTACTGCACATCTTTATTTATATGCATAATATGTTATATGTTAAATAGTCATGTATGTTCATGATTGATATACAACCTCGGCATGGTATGAATGGATATTTTAGCACATATTATTTCGATTCTCTACTAAGTAATGTCATTTGTTTATGATGAATAGGTATGAAGTCATTTTGATGCTAGAAGCCTCAAGACATCAAGACATTAAAAAGAAGGCTTTATTTTTGTAAAGCTTTTATTGATGATGTATACGTGCACTCAAATGTATATGTAAAAAGGATGAGCCTAACTTGTATTCATTTTGTAACTATTGTAACTTAAATGTTCCTTTTGGATTTTAATGTTTGTATGCTATATTAAATTGTGATATTGCATGTTGTGTTGTATGATATCTCTTCCTGAGGTTAAGATATCATATGTTGTGTTTATGTGCTGTGAAGTGATCAGATGATCACATTGAGTTGTTGAAAGTGTGCGAATGAACATAGAAGTGTATTTTCTTGTGTAGGCTACTATTTAAAATTTGGGATAGTGCTCAGTACAGTCATTATGTTGTTGAATTTCAGCACGACGATTCCTAATTTTGAATAAGTAACATTGTTTAAAAAGATTTTAGAAAACCCATATTTTTGCACACAATGGTTTTGAATAATAATGATTTATAATAAGCAAATGGGTAGATAAGTTTGGATATCTTGATATGTGTGCATACCTTAGTCAAGCTTGGCGATCGATTCGTATTCGGCTAGGTAAATGGTGCCACAAAGGTTTTGGAAAAAGTTGTACAATGCCTTAGGCACTTGTCTTAGTTTTAGTATAGCATTTCATCCTTAAATAGATGACCAATTTGAGCAAGTCATTTAGGTAATTCATGTACTTGTTTGACTTTGAGATCAAGTTATTTATGATAAAAACATATATTGATAGGTGCTTGAATTCATGCTAAGAAGTTGTGCCTTATAGTTTAAGGTGAGTCACGATTGATACCTCTCCATGGTAAAATTTGCATACAACAACTGTCGTTAAGTGAGTTTGGGCATGGCATTACATGAAGCTTATATAGGAGAAAGTGTAGAACACCTCATTGTTGGAGCGAGTTGAGTGAGAACAAGTTGATGGGTCTAGATTTAATCAAAGATGTTAAATTATTAGGGATAGGCCAAAAGCTACATCAGACAAGCAAAAGTCTTATGCTAATTTAAAGCAAAAGTATATAGAATATGCTATTGGAGATAAGGTTTTTCTCAAGGTACCTCTATGGAAAAAAGTCCTGAAGTTTGGAAAGAAGGGTAAGTTAAGCCCAATGTTTATTGGTCTATACAAAATAACTGAATGTGTGGAACTTGTAGGCTACATGCTAGCTTTACGACTAGAGCTACAATAGATCTATCATGTGTTTCATGTATTGATGCTTCAGAGGTATAAATCAGATCCTTCACATATGCTAGCAGCTAAAGTAGTTGAGATACAACTAGATTTATCTTATAAAGAAGAACCAGAGAGGATTTTGGCACGAAAAGTCAAAGAGTTATGCAATAAAATTATGTCACTGGTAAAGGTGTTATGGAGGCATCACAACATTGAGGAAGTAACTTGGGAAAGCAAAAGCTAGATGAGAGCAACTATTGAAACTAGGTAATTTTGAGGACGAAATTCTTTTAAGAGGGTAAGAAATGTAACGCTCGAAAATCCTAAGATTATGAATAGTACTTCCTGTAAAATTTGAAGTGAAAACGAAGTCATTTAGATAGTTAAAAATGACAACAAAATTTTTACCATAGTGTTTTATGAATAGTGTTGCAATTTTAGCTAAATTGTAAAATATTTTGTTTTTGGTCAAAATGACCCAAGATCAATACAATCAAATATTTAAATATTCCAAAGAGTCTATTAGCATTGGAATTGAAATTTTTGAATATTGAGAAACATTTTATAAAAATTGAGCAAAGTTAAAAGTATTATTTTTAATCAGTTTTTTGAACATGATGTCTTTAGGACTTTTGAGTCTTATTTTAAGGGTTCACATGGGACCTAAGATGGGGTTATTAGTGTCTAAAGTGAGTTGAAAATTAAAATAAAGAAAATTAAAGAATGGAAAATATGGGAGCCCTTAGATAAAAATGGGGAAATCTCTACCATTGATCAAGGCACCTTTATAAAGGGAGTCAACACTTAAATAGTGTTGTCTTCCACCCTTTTGCCCCTCAAGAACCTGGCGCCATTCTTATCACCTCCTCCCTCTATTTTTTTTCTTTATTCTTTATTCTAATGCAAAATTAAAACCCCAAACCTTGATTTAAGATGGAATAGCATGAGTTCATGGCAAGATCAGCTTGAGAAAAATGGATAGATCAAGAATTCTTTAAGGTTTTAGGGGTTGATGAATAGTAACTCCAATATGTGTAAGTGGTTCTTTCTTCTAACTGATATTTTTCTCAGCTGTTTTAAAGTCTCTATAAGCTTATTCTAAGGTTGGTTTCAAGTTTGGATGCACATGGAATTTTATTTGGATTTTTGAATCTTTATGTTATGTATGCATGCAAACAAAGACAAAAAGGGGAAGAACAAAGGCAAGTAAAAGGTGTGAAAGACTCTTTTGGTGTCAAAGGACTCATTATGGTGTGTGTATTCAATATAGTATAGCAATTGTGTGTGTGTTCATAAATTGAAATGTGTTTTGGTATAAGTAATTAATACATTTATGTGTGTTAATGGCTCGTGATGCTTATGCTTATGGTATGATGTTATAAACATGATTATAAGTATGTTTATGTGGTAAAAATGTGATGATGTGGATGTTTTCTAAAGGTGGCAAAAACTTGTTTAGGGATTAGGTTGGTTTGAGGTTGATGAAAGTGAGGTAATTATGTGATAATTGTGTTTAATTAAATGCTAAGATGGAAAAATTGGATTATTTGATATTTGTGCCATGAGGTGGCCAAATGGTCCTTTAGAGGCACTTTAATAGTAAGAATTCCATATGGTATGCTTTAGTTATATAGGCTTGTGAAATGGATAGTAATATAAGCCATGGTTTGGAATTATGTTATCCAGAAGCATAATTAAGTAGATTACTTACATTTGTCATGTTGGCTGAGACGATTATGACTTAAGGAATAAATTAAAGCTATTTCAATAATATGTTTATTGTTATGATATGTTAATGCTATTATTAAAATGAGTTATCCATGTGTTATGTGCAAAAGAGGGTTAATTGTTAAATGTGATCCAAAAAGTAAGTGTGAATGTAATCATATAAAAGTTATGATGATATGGTGTTTATGTATGACTATGATTATATGCAAATGATGATGAGATGGTTGTATATTTTCAGATGTTAAATGTTGTGCTATAATATGAAGATGATAGTATGAGCATAATGATGCCATACCAATTATTATGGTCAAATGGCCTAAAATGAGGTAATTGATGCTTTAAGCATTCACAAAGTAATTTGATGAGATGGATATGTTGGTATAATATAATCATGGTTAGTATGTAAATGAATGTAAATGGCTTAATATAATGGTCATCATGTATGAATAAGGCTTATGCATTAATGACATTAAATGTGCTCATATGTGTTGAAAGATGATGTAAATGGCTTAATATGATAAAGTGATCTTAATTACCCTCATTTGGTTACTTGTTGGCCAAAGGGCATGTAAGATTATAAAGAAACTACTTTAAAAAGATGAAATAAAATTTAAGATGGTAATGGCCCATATATGTATACAACCTAGCTTAGATAAGTTGATCGATCAACTAAGGAGATTGGCAGCTGTTAGGGCACTTTGGTGCTTATTTTTAGGCCTTCAGACTAATGTATTTGCCTTTGAGTCATTATTTGACTTTAGACTTTCAGGTTAATGCATTAGACTTTCAGGTTAACATATTAAACTTTTGTGGTCACTGCTAAACCTTTGTGGTCAATATATTAGACTTTCGGGTCAATGCCAAGCCTTTAGGGTCAACAATTCCCAATATCCAATTTTAGGTACATGCCTTTTACATATACGGGCAAATGAATGAAAGACTATCACATAAAGTATTAATGGTTTAATATATATGTATGATATGAAAATGACATTTCATTATATGACAAATGTTGGATTATGCTGGTAGGCATAAGATACATGATGTTAATAATATGCTTACACATATATGTTGGATTGACACAAATGAGGATGATTGCATGTTTGATTTCATATTATGAATGATGCAAGTGGTGATACATATTAGGATTGATTATATGCTTGAACATGCTGATATAACTAGTTATTTAAGACATAAAATAGAGCATATATGATTATATTGGTTGATTGCTTGAATGCATGTGCATGAGTTTAAATACACCACTAAGCATTATGCTGGGCACATCGTTATTTTTGCAGTACGTAGGTTAAAGTAATAGATAAAGCTTAAAGCCTCTTTAGCACTATAAATCAAGATACAACATGTTTTGGTATTTTCATTTCCTCCATATAAATTTTGGGATGTAATCATATTTGGCACTCATATATTGTATAGAGGGAATTGGGTCTAGACTAGTTTTTTTTTAAATGTTTTGTAACTTATATCAAACCATGTTTACTTTTGTAATGTATATTAAACTGCATATTATTGGATTTTATTATACTTATGCTTTTGAAATATATGATTGTTTAAGATTGTATGCTGAGATTTTTAAGTGGATAAGGAGGATCTATATGTACTGAATGATGTTGAATGAGACATTAGAAGTGTTTTTGGAACACAAGTTACTATTCATTTTAGGGATATTATCCCGGTACAATTGTTATGCTACCAGATTTTCGACACGATGATTTCCCAACTATTTTAACTTTTAAGAGGCTTCATTAAGTCAAGATTTTAGAAGTTCATACCTGATTAAATATTTTCAAAAAGGTTTTTAATTTATACGAGTTTTTTATAAGGTTAGTTTAGATATCAATTACGTGTCACTTCTCACTTGGGTTTGGTAATTAGGTTGGGTGAGGGTTGTCATAGATGCCTCTTCTGCAAGCTAAAAAATTCTGACTCTCTTCCTTTAACTTTAACTTTGCCTTAGTAACATATACAATGTTGGGGATAAGATCTTATATGTTTTTTGCTATAACCACCTCATCATAGTTATTGGTCTTATGGGGAAAAATTCTCTTAACTCAACAAAATGCCATAACTTGATGTTTGTGTAACCATTTCATTTTTGATGTCATGTCAGTTTACCATAATTGCATAACCAAATCCTTCAAAGTTCATGCTTCTTAGTGTGACATCCCTTCTTGATCCACCACTAGAGTTGACTAAGAGATATCATGTTACCATCTTGTTCTCTTTTTAAAACCCTTCATATAATCATGTAAGTTAAATCTATTAATATGCATATGAATTTATTTTACCAAACTAATTATAAGTCGTGTCTTAACAAAAAATTCGGCAGTATAACAGCTATTCGGGTGAAAACCCAAAAATATAAACTAGTATAAAGAATACTTCTATAACAATTCCCATCCTCATCACATCACAATGGATCATTTTGATCCTCTAGAATACTCCATCATAACATCACACACATATTCTTTAATTAACACATTAACAATTACATGCATTTATAGGTCATACTTCCCATATGTGCTTCCCTTATATAACTTGTTTATAACATTTATAAACCATGAGAGAATATAGTTACATTACTAAGCCCAAACCCCCTTTCTATAAATGAGTGCCACTAAATAAAACTATACACATATAGTACCAAGAATACACATAGCTTATGGTTTGGCCACTATACTACTATTTGAGGTTGAGCTGTAATCTACTATCTTCTACTTATGCATCGAAAAAATTGACACCCTAAGCATATGCTTAGTGGTGAATTTAATGAAACATGCATTATATCACATACACATACATCATATAGACGTGTAAGGTAACACAATCATATATAGTTTTCATACCATCATTTATCTATTACCATTCATTTACTTACATGACTCATAGAACAATGCATCCAAATTATCCTGTTACTAGTTATAATTGATCTATCATAATTTATTCTTTCACCATTTTATTGCCATTTAATTTATAACATTTTTTTAAATATTATATTTTAATTGTCCATTTCATCTCAAGGCCCATACTTAAAAGATAACTCTTTAAAAATTGGATAACAGGATCTAAACTTATGCAGTGGCACACATTATGGACCTTGATAGTTGCACCCATCATAAACTCATCCAATACCAGGGGTAGTCCTTATGAACTTCCCAATATTGAAATGCTAAGGACAGGCTTTGTCAACCTCCCAACATTAAGATAGCAGGGTTAGCCCTTATAGACCTCTCAATATCTAGAGAATTGGACATTAGGGATAGCCCTCATGGACTTTCCAATGTCAAGATAGAATGGATTAGCCCTTATGAACCTCTCAATATCTGAAGGTGTACTGGGTTTATATCTAGAACCTTAATGGTTGCACCTATTATACAATAGGCAATAATCCTCATGAACCATTGCCATTAGCAGCCGCTAACTCCTTAGTTTGTAATGCCTGAAAAATTTTAATTTTATGAATAGTGCTTTCCCAGGATGGATAGTGCTCTCAAGACTTGGGATGCACTAAAGTTACTGGATGAAAGTGTTAGTCATAAAATAATTTTGGGCAAAGTTTAAAATCAATTAGAGTTCATTTGATTGGTTAAAAATGCTAAGAA
>CANXYI011704596.1:0-11325 GCA_948208565.1 Hura crepitans
TAAACTAAACTAAATCTAGTGATAGGTCTAGATAAATTGTTTGAACTATATCTAGTGTTAAAGATATTAATATCGTGCAAGTATGTGTGTGACATCATGTGCATATGTGTTGTGTGTGATGTAATTGTATGACTAATACATAAGTTAAAGGCTTATATGACTGATTTTCTTTTAAATGTATGTGAGTGTGCATTAAGGGATCTACATATGTGAATTGATATGAATGTAGTGCCCTGCATGGGTAAGTTTATGCTTAGCCCTTTAACAACTGAAAGGATAAACCTTTTATATGATACATGAATGAATATGACTCTATCATGAATGATGTACACATGTATGCTACTTATTCTTTGTGTTCCTAAGTCATGTGAGCTATGTAACTGATGTTTGGATAAGATGCTTATGAATGATAATGCATGCATGTTTGTACTGACACATGTAAGCCTATTGAATGTCTTGTACCTAATTCTTTTCAATAAATAATGCATGTGTATATATATGTTAAGTGCTTAATGTTAGATGTATCGATGCTTACTTAATGCATGTATGTGAATCCATGTACAAATGTATAAACATGTTTTCAATGGACTCTATCCTATCTTAGATGAACAAGAATGAAAAAATGAAAGTGTTGAATGAGCTTACTCTAGTGAGCAAATATTGTCGTTGAATGATTTATGCATTGGTTCCTAATTTTCTCTAAATGAAGGAATGTGGTGAGGTATATTTTTAATTGAATAATGAATAATGCACTTCTAATGAATGTGTTTTGCTTATTTTCTTCTAAATGAATGAGGAATCTAAATGAATGATAAATGTATGTACAAGCAACTATATAATGAATATAACCTTTTCCTAGATGAGTGAATGAATGAATCCTTTCTTATGATAGATGAATGGTAAAGGTAGATGTCTATTGAACGATGAATGCATTTTTTCTTATGATGAATGAATGATAAAGGCAAATGTATGTACATGAAAATAGATATCTTTTCCTAGAATAAATGTATGAATGGATGTGAGTGAGTAAATCTATAAGCCAGTAAATATGTTATTGATATCACTCTCCTCTCAGACTCATCATAGGAAAAACATAGGTTTGAAAGTGTGAAGTGGTAGGTTGAATGTGATGTCTTATAAAGAAACATGTTAAGTTAGGGTGATAAAAAGGCTAGGGAAAGTGTAGAGAAATGGGTTGAGTTAAGGTGAATGGTAGTGAGGCCAAGGTTTAGGCAAAATGTCAACTCGTCATGGAGAGCATTTAAACATGTGTGACTAAAGAATGAATGATTATGGTGAATGAGTGATAGAGCATGCAAATGTATATGATTGCATGGTATGGTTAGTTAGTTTGAAGATTTTCCAATTAAATATTTTTTCCATCTCTAATTTTTGCCTAGACTACCTTTTGTGGCTTTTCGTTTTAGCAAGGTATGCTCTAATTTTTCCTAGGCTACCCTTTGTGAGTTTTCAACCTAGTGAGCTTTTTCTTCTTTTCTTTTTTTTTTTAAATTTAGCTTATTAACATTCAGTTAAGGCTTGGGATTTGATTATGTTATCTCTAATTAATTGAATCTAGACTTGCATATTTTGAAATGGCTAGATATGTTTTAAAGCTCATGCACTTTTGTAAACTATGGTCTTGAAATGTCTTGAAGCTTTTATCAATAGAGGTTGATAAGCTTTTCAGATTAATAAATAGTTTTTTGTGGGTACTAGCTTTGTGCCCCTAGTGTCTTAAATCTTTGTCCTTCTATTATATGTTGAATGTTACCCTTTTGACCTTTTTAAGTGCTGCATTGATGATATCTCTATTATTACCCAGTTCGAAGATTTTTTAACTAAATATTTTCTCTTAATTTCCCTAACTTTTGCCTAGACTAATGCTTTTGATTGATCGGCCTAGCAGGAATTAGAAAACTCTTTTTTTTCTTTTTGAATGAGGGTAACCATAGTTGAAAAAAGCATGCTCAATTGTTTGAGGCCTAAGGTAAATCTTTCTATTTTTGTAGGCTTTGTAGTTTTGGCATTTTAGAGCCTTTTGACCTTTGGATTTTTATGTGAGTAAGAACTAAAAAATGTTTGTCACTTTAAAATGGTTCCCATGAGCTTTTTGGCTTTAAAAAATGATTGGACATAACTCTTTTTGGAAACATGAATTTGATGCTTTAATCTTTCAAAGCCTACTAAACTTGGACCTCCCTTAAGATTAAAGAAAAGTATTCATTTGGGTTTAGTTGACCCTAGTTCATTTTTTTTCTTTTTATCTCTCGTCTCACATTTAAAGGTATTTCTCATGCCTTACAAGGAAAGATCAATTCTTGAGAATCAAGATTATGCATAGTGGTGGTGAACCGTTCTTATGAGAATCATAAACTGTTTGTGATACATGTAGACTAAGCTAATCATGTTTATTTCCCTTTTTTTTACTTTTTTATTTTTTTTAAATCTCTCAATTGACTTTTAAGAGTACCATTCTATGTAATGAATTAAGTGAACATAGATGCTTATGAAAAGCCTAAACAATGTTTCATTAAACTTTAATTGTTCCAACATAAAAGAAAGAAAACAATTAGAAAAGAAAACAAAGACAGTCTATGTTATCTTTGTTGATTCCTTCCATATCTTTAATTGGTGCAATCCTACAATTGGTTAATAGTTGGCCTATAAGGTGGCAGACCAAATATCAGGAAGAGAGAACCTCACTTTTTAGAGAATTAAGGGATAATAATGAGGTTTGGTGATCAGTGATCTTTAGGATTAGGTATCGCACCACTCTTTATGAGGTCTTAAATGGCTTAATAGAAAGCTTTAAAGTTCTTAATTAGGTGGCTAATCTTTTGGTGATAAGCACAGTGTAGGTCATGGTGATGGTTAAGTGGAAGTGGTGAGGACTAGTGTTTAGGTATTAAGGGTCGAATGAGGTCTTCTTCTTTCAATTCCTTAAGCATCATGGACAAGGGCTTATTCAAATAGGTAAGTTTATGGGAAATCTTTCTTGGCCTGATTGCATGGTTATTGCTTATGTCCATGGTCAAATTAATGCCTGTTAGGTTATCTAGAGTACTTTGTTATTGGACTTCTCAAATCTTTTCTTCTACGAATGCTATCATCCTTTGTTCTAATGTTGTCATTGCCTTGTTCATCATGTCTCTAGTCACCAACTGACTTTTGCCTTTGGTTTTGGGTTTGGTTGCCATTTTTGTATGGTGAAGAGTGATAAAAGAAGGAAAATAGTGCGTCTTTTCCTTTAAAGAGCATAAGTGAAAGATAATCCATGTAGTCAGCATGATATGTGTGGTTAATATGATAAGATGCATATTTCAAGCATTGTAATGCTGTGTATGGTGTACCCTAATTATGACACAGGGGCAATGAAGAATACATAGGGATATGAATGAGGTTTAAATGTTACACTGATTAAGGTGATACAAGGTTGTTAGTAATACATGTATGGTTGATACATGATTAAGCCTAAATAGTATGCATGGAAGCATGAAGTCATAGAATAGTGTTGTGCTTGTACAATATATGTTTAGTTGATATATGAATTAGGGCCTATAACTCTAGTGTATGTGGCTTCTAATGCTAATGGTATGCATGATTCATATAGATGCCTAATGTTATGTATGATTACTAATGATGCCTATTAATCATTGATCCATCTTTTATGAGAAAGCTGAAGTTGATATGCTTTGCAATATATGATTTGGGATTTTCCCTTTTTAAAGTTAAAACGTATTTATACAACCATCTGAAAGTAAATTTATTGTCTTATTTTATTAGAGGAAAGTAATTGAAAATATTACAAAATCTTACAACTAAACTAAAAAAAGAAAGAGAAACAAGATTAATTAGGGGAGCTTCAACCTTCTAGATTAGGTATCCACTTGGTATCATTAAGATCTTAGATGTCATGACAAAGAGTGGTGAACTTATCTATAAGATGGCATGTCACTTGATGATAAGCACAATATAGATCAAACCTATAGTTAGGTGGAGGAGGATTAATTCATGGCTTAGGCCTTAATAGTTGTAGTTTTTCTTTTTTTATGAGCTTATTCAAGCACCAAGATAGAGGTTTGCCTAGTTTTGAGAAATGGTGAGTCTTGACCATATTGACATTAATAACTTAGCCTGAATGATTATTTGGATGGGTAGGTTCCCTATTTTTCTTGAATCCTTTATTCAGAAGAGTTAGTTCAAGATCGACAGCTTTGTCCTTAAGCCATTCCCATATGGTAATGCCTTTAGTAGAGAGCCTAGCATTCATGTAGCTATTAGCATTTTTTATGAAAATCCTGATCTGGTCAGTATCACCAGGCCTGTTCCTTATTTTAAGTACCTTGGCCCTTCATCATTCTAAGTATTCTAAAAAAGATTCATTGGGTTTTTGGCATACGAATCTAAGTCTTTGAGGGTCACCTTAATGGTTGCATTATTCGAGTATCGCTCGTTAAATTTATGGGCTAAATATTCCCAGTTCACTTTAACCTTCTTTTCTAAGTTATGGTACCAATCTAGGGCTTGCCTAGCTAAAGACATACTAAATAAACATACTATTTATGCTTTTGATGGATAGGTCGACCTTATAGTTATTGCATACTGCTTTAAATGAGTTCTCAGGTTAGAAGTGCGATCGAACTTCCTTAAATCAGGCATTTTGAATTTATAGAGCATAGCATGATCAGGCTTCAAGTCGATATCTTTGCCCTCAGTCACTAGATGACTCATGGCTTCTACTTTCTCATTGAGCTCTTTAATAGGATCCTCTTTATCATACTTAGGTGCTGGAACCCTATTATAACAGGGCTTAAATAGTGGTATCTCTTTATCAAAAACCTAGTCATCTTTTTTATCATCCGTCTCTTTCTTGCCATTATATGCAATAGAAGGTTGGCCCTTATCTTGCTAGGCATATATACTTGATAGTACATTGGCCATGGTAGCCATCATCCTCTTCTCTATGTCTTGAAGGATCTCATTTAGCACATGGCCTTTATTACTACATCATCTCTAGACATGGTTGCTCCTTTTTGGTAAGTTATAAATGGATCAATGGTGGCTAAGAAATAAAGGGTTAGTCATGATGCATGACATGTAATGTGTGCCTTATGAATAAATGATGTCTCAAGAATAAATATGATGCATGCATATGTGTGGGTGTGTGGCATGGATAGTTAATACATAAGTGGGATCACAAGATGCATGATCAAGAAGTCAATGAACTTTTACAAGATGGTAACCTTCGATACATGGTCAGCGTGTTATGTGCTAGTGTGAAGTGTACTAGATTGTTATATGGATATGTGCTACAATGTATATTTGCAAAGTGTGATTTTTCATAAAATTAAGAAGTTTATGTCATAGAGTAGGTATGGTACAATGTTATGCATATGTATATAAACACAAAAAAGGATACATGCTAGGTGTACAAGGACAAACACATCCCACACACGTGGTCTTAGTAATTCTTCCTAGACAAGCTTTCTTAAGCATCGTCGAGGGATGCATAAGTTCAATTATGGGTCTAATTATACCTAATGACCTCTCACATTTAAAGGACATGTAAAAATAATGGCATATGACATTTAAGTCTAATTTAAGGTGAAATTAGGCTAGGCCTATTCTAGGTAAAAGGCATAATGGGCTTGGCCTAACTTCAAATAAGGTTAAATGTAATAGCCTATATAGCAATCATAATGCAATCACAAACTCTTAGGGTCATACAACCTAGGGAAAGTTACTAAGCTTGACTATATAGGCTCATGTTTGGTCTATAAAGGCTTTTATGGCTCCCATAATTGAGGTCCCTCCTAATGGGTCTTTCCAATCAAGGATAATAGTGACCAGTTAGTTTACCATTTCATATACTCGATAGTATGAGGCTTATGAGTGATAGATATGCTAGCAACTCCCATTCTTGAAAAGAGAATGGATTCATGGTTTACAACACCATCCAAGGTAAAAAGGAACATATTTTATATAAAATGAAATTCATGGGACAAATAAAAATTAAAATATTAGAAGGTACATTATTTGGGCACTTTCGGGTCTAATTCTTAGTCCCCGACGGAGTTACCATTATAGATTTTTATTGTTGTACTAGGGATGAGATGGTTATTGTTTAGAGTCACCACCTGGCTTTATACTAAGACTATTGATCTTTTGCCTAGAAAGGGTTTGAAATTAGAACTTATTTATGCCCTAATAATATACCTTCATTTATATTCTAATGTTTATCAATCTTGTATCATGCAAGCAAGCATTTTAATTAAAGCATTCATGTCACCTTTTCACATAGAGAAAATAAGTCGCCACATTCATAATGTACAGCAAGCATAAGTGTACATTGAACATCCATAAATTGGGTCATTTATTAGCTGTTGTTTGACTTGACAATTACCCATAATACAATAAGAATTAGCGATAATTGCCTAACTCTCATCTCTAGTAGATTGGCTTTTATTAAAATATATTTTTATGTGACTTTTATTAAGGAAAACTCAAGACTAATTTGTTTAGAAAACACCAATTAATTATGTAGAAAACTCATTGATGTGAGGTTAGGCTTTTGGCATGTAAAATGAGTTATTAAGCTACCTATTACAATGCAAAATATACAAGAGAAATAAAAAGTACAAGACCAAATAAAGAAATAAAGAATAAGCTAGTTGGTCTCATTTCCATGTCGACAAGTCAATATGGACTTGGTATGGCCTTTAGTCTATGTCCATGTGGACTACAATGTGTCTCAGCTAATATTTCTATCTGGACCTTATATTAGTAAGAATGGTCAATCTTACACAACTCAAGGAGAATGATTAGTAACACAAATAGTGGTCTGTGAGGACCTAATAACAGTGCCAAATAGTATTATATCAACATATGCCATAAATTTACATGTAAATATAAATGCCCATGGAATATGCTCAAATAATGGTTTTAACTAAAAAGATGGTGAGCCAATCATGCAAAAGAGAACATAAATTCATCATAATGATATTTATAAGAAATGGATTCCAAAACATGTGTTCATATAGACTACACTCCTCATGAAAGGGAGTCTATGCAAACTAAATGGTAGAAAACATATGCATAAAACATATATCTATGTAGACTACACTCCTTATGAAAGGGAGTCCATGTGGACCATACATGAAACACTTACTCTTCAAAGTATATATCCACGTAGACTACACTCCCTATGAAAGAGAGTCCATATAGACCACACATTAACTTTAGAATATCAATGGCATGTATATTAAGAAGTAAAATGACTATTTAACACGATAAAGACATAAATATATATTTATATCATACATTAGAACATATCAAAACAAAGACATAAGGTGAACATAAGACTGTTATCTAACAATGGTCTGTACGGATGTCATACCATACACATATTCACATAATAGGTTTATGCATACCTTTTCATGCATTAAGATAAGTCCATGCCATTTAAGTGTTAGTTCCAAAATGATTGTATCATGTTAATGATTGATTAAATACAATTAAAATAGTACACAATGTTAACCTACTCCTGTAATCGATGTGGGGATTACATAAAACCACCTCACATGTCGATTAAACCTAGGAGATCCTCTATTATAGAAACAATGCAAAGGGAATGAATAATACAAATAGAGGCCTCAGATCTTACCTGATGAAGAACTTTAAGAAATAAAGTAAAGGTTGAGTTTTAGAAAGAAAGATTATTTTTAGTGCGAGCTAAGGACTAGAAAAGTGAATCCTACTTTGAAGTCAATGCCTAAACTCTCAGATATATGGGTTTTAATTCTCTAATTTCTCCTCTTTGGATTCTTCACTTAATTCTCACCTTGAAGGGGGTATTTATAAGTTTAGTATGTAGGATCCTCTACCCGATCCATACACCGAACCTGAATAGGGAGCGCCACCGCATACCGATATCTGATTCCATGCACCCTATATGTACTAAAGAGAATTGTGTCACTACTTAGTGGAATTTTTTGAAAATTAGTGACACATCTCTCTTTAATTAAATAGGTGCAAATGAAATGATTATGTATCTTTCTTCCTCCTATTAATGAAGTGATCTGATTCTCCATAATTGGCATTTTGATGAATGAAATTGCGAAACTCATGTTGGCAAAGATGGATTGATTTCATTTGCATGTTCTAATGTATTATATTTGCTAAATTGTTTTGCAGGGACCAGCTGAATTTAGCCCTTAAGTCACTATGCAAGCTCTAAAGAAGACTGGCCTAAACATGGAAACAATCTTAGAATGCTCCATGCTAGAGTCTAAAAATGCCAACTGGTTTGAAAGAGGGGATATCATTCCAATGGGAAGAATGATTTTGTTACCTAAAATAGAAGAAGTTGAATTCCGATAGAGTGATTGGAAGCCACTCAAAGATATGTTTGAGTTACAAATGACTGCGGAGCAAAAAAGGGAATTCGATGAGCAGTATGGATGGATTGCATATTTAATGTTTATACCAAAGCCTTGGAAGATGATTAGAGCTATGATACACTATTGGGATCTCAGCTATAAGTGCTTCACTTTTGGGGATGTAGATATAACTCCTACGCTGGAAGAGTACAGGTTTATGCTCAATATTAAAAGAACACCTAGAACCTATAAGTATTCCAGGATTGAGAAAGGGAGAAAACAGTTAGCTAAAATAGTTAGAATTCATGCAAATCAACTATTGGAATAGGGAGATCCTGATACCAGGGCCATAAAAGCTGAACCTTTAATCAACTTTGCCCAAGCATATATGGGTGAAGAAAGAGGATTTAAAGTTTTAGCCTTATTGATCTATGGGTTAGTATTGTTCCCAAAGCACATGAATTAAGTTGATGAGAGGGTGATCACCTGTTTCAATCAAATATCCAGAGTAGGAGATCCAGCACAATGTATATTGGCTGAAACTCTTAGAGCATTGACCATTTATCGCATTGGGGGAACACAATTCACTGCATGCTTACCACTTCTATGCATATGGGCTTTCAATCATTTCAAATGCCCTTTATCATTCAAATTTCCCCAACTTAAGTATGATGAGCATTTCAATACATGCAAAAATCATGTTGCCAAATTTGGATTAGCAGATTGGCCTAATACGTAACAAAAAACCAAGCGATGGTTACAATTCTTCCAAAACTTCACAGAAGAAGACATATCATAGATACCTTACTGGAAGAAAAGAGCTAACATGTTAATTAGCTGTAGGGAGTATAAATGGGTTCCTTTACTAGGACCATGGGGTGGAACAACATATGTACCCATAATGGTCAGGAGACAATTAGGCTCTCTTTAATTTATTCTAGCAACTGGTGGTTTACATGGATTTGATTTTGATTATAGGGATGAAAATTTTAGAGCACGAGTTGAAAAAATAACAAGGGCATGGAATCATCTGAAAATACTGAAGAGAAGCGTTGTTAGACTCAGAATAATGGAGGGGTATGTAAAGTGGCATCAAAAAAGAGGTAAAGGATTTATACCGCTTGGAGTAGGAGCAATCCCTATAGAACCTCTTGAGGAAGGAGAAATTCCTCCCGAATATCATCCAAAACCTCAAATTGAAAATACTTACCCAATGAAAAATATGGCTAAATGGATAAGGGCAGTAATGAAGGCTGAACAAAAGGCCTTTAGTTTGGAACAACAAAATGATCAAATGCAAAAAGAAATAAGAATGTTACGAGAGCAACTATTTACTCAAACTCAGGAGCAGAGGAAGTTGGAACATATGTTAGATACTAAGACAGCATCATTCCAGCAGGAGAAAGAAAAACTTCAAGCAAAAAAGGGGATCCTGATGAAGGAATTCAAGAACATCAAAAGAGTAAGAAGAGGATCAGTGAAGGCGAGTTTAGTGGAAGCACGCTTAAAGAAAGGCAATTGAGGAATCTGGTAGGGATCCTTTATGACCATATCAATATCTGGAAAGCAAGACATGATGACCTCCAAGCTCAACGAGACCAGTTGTTCTCTGAATTCACCTAGTATCAAAGCAGCAGGGAATATTACTAGCGCAACTTTATTCTAGTCTGCACTCAAATTCATTACCTCACTGATGTCCTCCATTCTGTGGCTCAACACTTTAGAGATCTGGTACAGCATCTTGATGAACTGAAAGAAACATACATTCCTTCCGGAGAAAGGGACCAGGAAATGTTATTCTTCTTGGAGGAACTGCATCAAGTATTGTCCTTTTACAGACAATTTAAGTGACTTAGGGGTTGTTATGAAAGCTGTGTCCTTTATTTTTTTTTTGAATGTTGTAAGATGTATTACTCACTATTTGTGGCATTCTATGCATTATGATGTTATTGTCTTACCTATTATGTTTAATGAGATGTTAATTTAGTTACATGCATTGTCATATGAAAATATAAAATGGATAGCAACTGAATAACATTATTAAACAAACCCAGGAAGTCAAAATAGCTCACCAATCCGAAGAACATTCATCTTACAACTACCTATATCTGACCCGCCAATAAAGGAGATTAATGGATGAACGTGTATAAGAGGAATTTAGGCAGGATATAAATCAAATGAAAGAACAGTTATCTGAAATGGCTAGTCTAAAAGAGTAGTTGGCTAAATTAATGGAACTCCTCAAAGGAAAAAGCTTAACGGAAAGTCTATCGGGTCTCTCAATAATTCTAACTCTCATTAACCTGATAACAGGGAGCCTTGGCCCACCAGGTATAATGCCTCAAAAATATCCTGAGATGGGACCAAATTTCATAAATAATACATCATATCAAGAGGTTACGCATTTGAACTTGCCTGCTAAATAGCCAAAGGCACTTATGATGGTACCAAATTTAGACGACCCTAAATCCCAGAATATACATAGGGATGAAAAGATAAGAATGGATGAAACAATGTTCGAGAAACTAGGGATTTTAGAGGAAAGATTGAAAGCAATAGAAGGTATCAATATCTTTAGAACTACAGAAGCATCGCAATTATGCTTAGTCCCAGATGTGATAATTCCCATAAAATTCAAAACCCCTGAATTTGAAAAATATGGCGGAGTGAGTTGTTTGCAAAGTCATCTCTCTATGTATTATAGCAGAATGGCTGCTCATATCAAAAACAAAAAACTGCTCATCCATATTTTTCAAGAAAGTCTGACAGGGCCAGCCCAACGATGGTATATGTAACTTGACAAAGCTCATATTAAAAGATGGAAAGACCTAGCAGATGCTTTCTTAAAGCAATATAAGCACACTGTGGATATGGCCCCTAGCCGAGACGATTTACGTGTCATGGAGAAAAAGGGATTTGAAACATTCAAAGAGTATGCACAGCG
>CANXYI011704638.1:0-12306 GCA_948208565.1 Hura crepitans
AGAGGAGGTATATATACTTGAACCTCTCCTCTTATTTTAGGAAAATTAATAAATTCCTAGTCTAAACATAATAAATTCTTAATAGAAAAAAATATATACAGAATATACAAAATAAAAAATTGATTTGTTTCCTATGTAATCCAACACACTTCATTAAAGAAAAATTGACAAATGGCGTCTTGAGTTCAGTTCATGTGGGTTCAGATAAACAACTAGCTAATGTGTTTATAAAAGGACTCAACAGTCGATCCTTTCATACTTTGATTTGCAAGATGGGATGTGTGATATCTATGCACCAACTTGAGGGGAGTGTTGACTATATTGATTTGTTACCTTGTTAATTGATTCTATAATTATTATTTATTCTGTATTTATTAGAGGCTAGCTGTATATTTCCTAACTAGTTATAGGAATCTATATAAATACCTTGTACTTTAGTTATTTTGAAATATAACAGAGAAAAGAAATAATCTCTTACACAAAAATTTTCAATTACATTAATTAAACTTAGAGTGATTTTTTCGTTACAAATTGAAATTGAAAGACTTACTTGTTACAAGGGTATAAATTAAAGGACTTATATGTAAATTACCCTAATTTTTCATGTAAACAGTATTCTCTTTATTGTCTCATTGTTCATTTTCTTTATTCTTTGCATAGATATATTTAATTGAACTAAAATAAATGTAAATTTAAATTTATAAATGTCATAAAAAATAGAAAAATAAAATATATAGTGATTATATATGTACATACTTGTCAAGTCAGCAATTGTGAGACCTAAAAATAGACATATCAACATATTCCATTAAATCTAACAAATTAGGAGTTAATTAGGTTGATGGTAACTAAACTTATACCCCAATAACCGAAAAGTAATAAAACAATTTTTTGTATTAGAAAAATACCTAAACTTTAAAAAATTTTGCGATAAAAATCACTTTGACCAATTTTATTAGGTTTTTGACTGATTAATGATAGCGTGACTATTGATATTAGTAAAACATGTCACGTAGAAGTGTATGTTACCCGATAATTAAAAAAATGAACATGTCAGATGTGCATAGTGATACTATCACTTGTACATAAGTCAAAAAAATAAAAAATGCACAACTAATATAATCATATTTTTTAGTCATCGAGTGATGTAATGCTTTTATATGGTATTGTCTAACTAACATTAATAATTACGTTATCATTTATCAATAAAAAATTTAATAAAATTGGTGACAGTGATTTTTCTTGCAAAGTTTTTCAAAGTTCAGGTATTTTTTTGATACAAAAAATTATTTTGTTACTTTTCGGTTATTAGAGTATAAGTGTAACTCACAAATTAGCTGAGTACTAGATTTGCAATCGCTCCGAAATTATAAATACCAATTTGTAACATTCCAAATGATAGGAATCAAAGTGAAATATAGGTGATAATTTAGGCCTAAATCCGTAATTTGCCCTTCTTAATACATTAAAGGAGCTCCAACAAAAGGATTGTTATACAAAAATATGGGTCACTCTTCGATTCACATTCTTAATATAGTAAAGAAGCTTCAAACAAGGATTGTTCTTTATACAAAGATAGGGTTCATTCTTAGATTGTTGGATACTCTAATGCTGATTGAGCAATCTCCCTCAAATAGATGATTTATTTCATGATATTGCATCATCATTGGAGGTGATTTGATTTCCTAGAAAAGCAATATGCAAGATTTGGTTGCAAGTTCAAATGCAGAGGCAGAATATTGAGCTCTGGCTTTGGCAACATATAGGGTCATTTGGTTAAAATAACTTCCAAGAATTGAAATGGAAAGAAGTCAAAAGTACGAAGCTGATATGTGACAATCAAATTGCTATACCTATTGCTTTTTAAATTCAGTTTTTCATGAAAGAACCAAGCGTACAGAAATTAATTGCTATTTTGTTTAACAAAAAATTGAGTCTAGGTGCATTTTTGTTTGTTTCATCAATTCAAATGATTGACTAGCACATACTCCCACAGAGTCTTAAAGGACCAAGAATCAAGGATATCTATAACAAGCTTGAAGCATATGATGTGCACTCCAACTTGAGAGGGAGAGTTCCGATGCTAGCCTAGACTTGTTTTAGGTCGACTTTGTAGATTGCTACAATCGTGGGTATGATAGCCTTAAATTAAGGGATTGATTGTTTGATGTAATGTATAATTTTAATAATTATATTTACTTTATTAGAATGTAAAATCTATGTATAAAACCATGAGCTTACAAGAATAACTAAGCTGGTTGTTTCATAATTGCTTTATTTCTCTTATTCTATCTATATTCTCATTGTCTCGCATTAAACCTTATTGACTGTAAAAGCAAGGGCTTAAAGTTTACGTTCATTGAATGAAGGTTCAATATAGAAAAAAGTAAAAGTATACCAACTCTGTTACAAAATTGAAATATAAGGGCTGAACAAAAAAAGAAAAAAAAAAGGACAGGCACCTAAAAATGTCAAAATCACGCATAACCAACGCTATTATTCAATACCTTGTGTTTTACCTTTCTGCCAAGACTAAGAACCCCATAAAAAATCCAAGAAAATATAAAATAATTTCAAAATGGAAGCATGGCTCAAGTTGTACAAACATTTTATGATTTTGAAACATAACAACAAAGAGGGTTGTATAAGAAAGAAAGGAAAAAAAAAAAAGAAAAACGAAAAATAAAGCCTGAAATGTTCATGGGAATCACATGATGATGAAATTAGATAGGCGAATAATTGATAAGGTGGGAGAAGAAATTTGAGTCTGGTTGCTAAATAAGGGAAAACAAGAAGAAAATGGGAAAGGAGGAGAAGGTAGAAAAGGACAAAAGTAAAGTTAGGATTGACTTCCCATATCAATGACGTTACCAAAAATCTTTAATTGGAAACAAGCCAACTATTCAGTAAAACGCTCAACATATTAAAAGCATAGAAAAATTTTCCCAAAAAGGGAAGATATAATAGCAAAGTGACCTAGCATCAACATCTAAGACATAGAAGAACTGTTTTGGATATATACAAATAAAACCTCAATATATGACTCCTTTTTCAATTAATCCCATAATGTAAATTTTCTTCCAATTGGATCCCTAATGTTATTTAATTGTTTTCAAATTAAACCCCTAGTCCAATAACATGTAAACTTTAGGGCATGCACTTAATTTGATAACAAAGTGGCCCACAAAGTTGATTTCTCCTCCAAATTAAGTATGGAGCACGTTTCACTGATAATATGCATAATCAAGGTATTGACATTTTATTAAATGAAGGATTAAATTTGAAAACAATCAGTCATATCAAGCATTCAATTAAAAAAAATTATATTGCGATTTAATTTGAGAACATTTAGTAATGTCATGATCTAATTGGAAAAAAAATTACATTGGAAGGTTAATTGAAAAGGAGGTTTCATTTTTAATTATCCCTTTTTACTTAGTTCTTTGTTTTTTAATCTCTGAATTTCTTTTTCACAAATTCAATACTTAATAAATTATAACAGATGACAAAAAAAAAAAAAGAGAGAGAGAACCTGTAGAAGAGAGAGAGCCCCAAATGCTATCCAAATATCTCAACACAGCACAAGAAGCTTCATCAATTGTCATCACACTTGATGCAGTTGGCCAGTGAGTTAGTGTTTCTTCACCACCATTGTTTCCAATCATCTAAAGTAGATCTTCGTTAGTTGTATCTATACTTGTATATTTTAGTACTCTTGGAAGAAACATAGAAGAAAGCAAATTGCATACCTTCAAATGTTTTAAGACGGCAGAGAAAGCTGGAGGACTCCTTAAGTGGAGTGCTCCCCAAGAATACTCAGGTGGAACAACACTATGTTTGGAAATAATGGGAAAACAACTCCATGCCAAAGGCCAATCCTTCAATAGAATAGCTTCACTAAATGAAGTAAGCATTCTCTTGCCGCCACCACCAGCAGGGAAACCCAATTCAGCAGGTACAAATGCTATGTTACTAATAATGTTACAGAAATTATTACCATAAAAGACGGCAAGGTTTGATATCGCAGTTTCAACAACAGATCCAGCTAATGCCCATATATCTGATGAAACTTGACCATTAGAGCCCTTCTCAAACTCATTAAAATCTGCCTTGAATGTCATGCATTGATTTCCAAGAAACTCTATTCTTTTGGCACATTCAAGTATAACCTCAGCTTCTTTTGCAGTTTGAAGACCCAATTCCCGTAAAATGCGAAGCCACCCATCTGCACTAAACCTGTCTCCAGGAAATTTCTCTCTCTCACCAGAGAACACAGAAATTACTAAAGCGTCACAGGGATCAAACAGATCTTTTGGCCTGGAGAGATCCATGGAAGACTCATCTCCACGTCTAACAAATTTAGCCTCCTTCAGAACTTCAAGTAAAGCAGAGTCTGTTCGGAGATCTTGCCAGTTTTTATAAAGATAAATTAATATATCCTCCTGCTCAGGTTGGGGTTTGCCTTCAAAACCAGGCAACCCAAACCTTATTAAAATCTGTGGATCCTGTAGTTTAGGAACCCCAAGGGCAAGTAACAGTTTAGACTCAATTGTTTCTGTTGAGTAAGAAAGGCAATGCTCATCAAATGGCTTTAGGAATGAATTCGAAGATATCACAAACTGACCTCGACCATGCAATCTGCTGTAGGATCCCTTGACTGTTCTGTAAATAGGCAAACAACGCAGAGCTTCAATCTCCTCAGTTCTATATTTAGAGCCATTAGAAACAAAATCGTGAGCAAAAAGACTGAAAAGTTCATTTCGATCTGAGTCTGACAATAATGTAAGTTCAGCAAAATAGCCAGCATGATTAGCAGCAATGAGTTTAGAAGCAAGTGCTTGCCCCAGGGATAGACTGGGTGAAGGGAGGCAGTTGCATAAGGCAGCACACTGGATGAAAGCAGGATCAAAAATTGGCACGTTGCATCGGTTCAGCAGAGAAAATAGCCAGGGATACCTATTTTTGGTTTGGTCAAAAGCTGAAACGTATGACTGAAGTTCAGATTCAGGAGAGCAATTAAAGGCCAAACCTGTCGTACCACCTCCTATGCCACTAATATCTGAAATGTTATTTCTAGTGGCAAGATCAATAAGAGGGGGAGGAATGAAGACCAAGTGTCGTTCCTTCACACGGCATAAGATTGGCCTACCAAGAAACGCAGGAATTAGAGGCCAATCAGCAAAAAGTAAGAGCTCTTCTGACGAACCTGTGAAATATTTCCAGAACAATCTTACCCATTCATGAGAAGGACCAACTCCTTCCATAGAAGTTGATGCATCCTCCCATGAAAACCATGGCCCCATATTTGAATCCATTACATGAGCCACCCAGTTCTCATGAAAAAGTGTTCTCATATGACTAGCCAGTAAGTGATAAGAGAAACTCTTAAGTTTCAATAACGATTGCAAGACACAGTTTGAGAAAATATTGAACAGGGCAAATCTATCAAACAATTTTGGATGGATAAATTTTGCAGTTAAAGGCCTCATCAGGGCCTGTTGCTCCTTGTCACCAAGCCAAAGTTCAGTGACTCCAAGCCGAGCCAAATTATTAGCAGCAGTTGGACAAGGCAAGCCTCTAAGTTCAGCTGCAATCAGTAGAATCGTGGGATTTCCATTTCCATAGCTGCCATCCGAAATACTGTTGATTTGAATTGAGGGTCCTCCAGCCCTACCAATATCTTCTACAACTCCTCGACCAAAATCAAATAAAGCCTTACCCAAACTTGTCACAAGTTCAAGCGCATCTCCCGAGCTGGCTGGGCGCTGGGCAGGCAACACATGAGAATTCTGCCTGCTAGGTATTGATGCTGATGCAGAACAATTACCAGGTACATTAGCAGCTTTATGCAAAATACTGGAATTAACAAGGTCTACTGACGTATTGTCTCCAGAAAAATGAGATGATCCAGGAAACTCAATATCAGACAAGCAGTATTCAAGAACATCCACATAGGTATCAACTGATTGAAGAGAAAAAGATGCTGAAGACATCCTAAGAAGATCCCGAACCATTTTTGGTTTAACTTCTCGAACTTTAACCCCCACAGCCTGGATTTCGGTCACCAGCTCCCAAGGTACAGAAATCACTGGATAATGTTCCTTCACAAAGCCACAAACTGTATCCAGAAGCAAAGTACTAGTTACACCATTTCCAGGTTGTGTGAGAAACATACCCTCTCCAGCCTTGACCAAGCTTCCAGAGTACAGCTGCCAAACAGGAAGCTCAGCAACACGATAATAGAATGGCCTTATCACTTGTTCAACTATGCATTGCCAATCTGCTTTATACACTTCTATTTGTGGTGAATTTTTGGCATCTCCAGGATGATTGTTCCGCACATCTACATAAGACCTCGGCCAAAAGGAATAACTTAGTGCACAATATGCCTTCAAAGATAGTGCAATAGGATGACCTACACTTGATTCAATTCTTGAACTCGAAGCTTCTCTTCTTAACTTCTGCATTTCCACCACCATTTCAACATAGGAATCACAAACACAGCACATCAATTCTCTGTTCCAAGATTCAATCAACTGATCTCCAGCATTAGGCTGTACTTCCACCAATGTTCCCCAGTCCTGGGACTTAAATAGAGAACGCGCCCCATTATGATGTGGAAGGAAATGTCCAAGGATAGTAACAGGTAGATTTATACTACCAGACAAAGGAAGCGGGGACATGACAGTGCTACCACAAAGCATAGTAACAGTTTGACCATTTCTTGATATATGTGCAGCAACTCCAGCAACAGGTGTCAAATTGTATGCAAGATGTCTCCTACAGGGAAAAAAAAGGGCAATCAAATGTAACAAATCAGCTAGAATTTAAAATTAAACTGCTTAAAATTTTAGCTTTTTTTTTTTAAGTATTCTTCCACCAGATATGGAAAAATCAAAATTCAATTTTTGAATCATATTTCTTGCCAATCAGAGGAACGATTTGTCACATATAGAAGACGAAGGGAAAATTAGGAAAAGGGTGAAATTGTAATTACTTGATATTAGTTGGATAAAACAAATAGTTAGTTATTTTTACAGCTTTTCTCTGCTGGAAGGATCCTTTGGGTCTGTTGCACATGCTCTCTTGGCATCTTGCACAGCTCACACTCTCCAGCCTATATATCTATCATCCCTCTCTGGGACCAACATGTTTTGAGAATTAATCAATCAAAGTCTTTTATCTTCTACCTCTCTCTCTCCCTCTCTCCCTCCCTATAATTCTTCTCTCATTCTGCTCTTAATTTTCTTCTGCATCTTCCAATTTCTATTTTCTGCAGACTCTTATACTCAGAGTTAGGTCTGATCCTAACATTCGGTATAAAAGCCAATTGGTTCTAGGCTATATCCTTCGTTCCTCTGTTCATCTCTGTTTTTTCCAACCAAAACAGAGTAATCCAGTTGAGTACTCACAACCATCCACCTTGACATAGGTCGGATTATTCCTCTGTTGTATTGTTTCTTGTCTTCTTCTATGGCTAAAAGCACCTCTACGAAGGCCAGAAATACAATGGAGGAAACTTCGGCAGCCATGGAGGAGCCGGAACAGCAGCTTCGGACCTTGAACAGCAAATTCACTGAGCAATCTGCAATTACATCTGCACAGCTGGGATCTATGGAATCTCGTATCCAGACTTTGCATTTTGAACAAAAACAGAGAATTGAAGCATTGCATCAGGAGCAAGCAAATTTACGGGCCAAGCAACATAAGGCTCATATCATTTACGAAGAACTGAGGAAAGAGCAGCAGAATGCCAGGCAAGAGCAGCAACAGTCAGTTGCTTACTTGGCTCAGTTGATTCAAGGCACCCAGCCAAACTCCTCTCCTGCCAATCATTCTTCAGCACCCAGCAGTTCTCGAGGTAAGGAAACTCTGGTATTGAATACACCTATTATAGGCCATGATAAGGGGTTATTACCCACACCTGGGGATGGCACTAACGTGGAATTTCTGGGACAGAATAGGGGATTTGTGAATCAATTAATACCTAAATATGAGTTGCCTAATTTTGAAGGGAAACAAATTAAGTCTTAGTTGAGTAAATGCTGGAAATATTTTTTGGTTTATGAGGTTACTCCTGATAAACAAGTGGATATAGCTAGTTTATTCTTGTTGGGTAAGGCAGAGGCATGGTTTATGAATTGGAGTAAGGATTGGTGAGCCATAACATGGGATGAGTTTTCTCAAGAACTAGAGAAATGATTCAGAGAAACAGAAGATGATGATGTCATTGAAGAGATGTGTCGGCTCAGGCAAACTTCGACTGTGGAGGACTATCTTGACCGGTTTGAGCTGCTTAAACTCAGGATGGAGCAGGTCTATCCCAATCAATCAGAATCTTATTTCGTTTCTTGTTTTATTGGGGGCTTAAAGGAGGAGATCATGTCTGCTGTAAAGATGTTCAAACCAACTCTCTTCTACACTGCCGTTGAGCAAGCTAAACTGCAAGAGAGGCATGTCAAGGCCAATAGATCTAGGGGAATTCCCAAGGGAGGCATTGGCGCCAAGCCTTGGCAAGTTACTCCTACCCATAGTTCTAAGGGCCAAATTCCGCTTTATACCGTTCCTCTTACATCTACACCCACAAATATAAAACCTGCGAGCGAAACTAAACAATCTACCCCTGCCACTATCACTTACCCCAAATAAAAGCCCTCTTTTTCCAGCAAATCGACCTCCTGGCGCTTGCTACAGATGTGGGGAGAAATATTTTAAGGGACACCGATGTGGTAGTAAAAAGTTAATGGCCTTACAAACTACGAAAGATGAAGAAGTAGAGGAAGAAGAGTGGTAAGACGTAGCCGACCAGCAAGTTTCTGACCAAGACGAACATATTGGTCTGTCCCTGAATGCAGTAAACGGAGGTCTAAGTGATAACACCATCAAATTGAAGGGATTAGTGGGAAATAAGGATATCATGATCCTTATCGACAGTGGAAGCACACATAGCTTTGTGGACTCCAAATTGGCTAAGGATCTGAAATTGCCTCTATGTCAAGTTCCAGCTATTGCTGTCATTGTCACCGTCGCAGATGGCAGAAAACTCTCTGTCTCTCATAAGTGCAATGGGTTCCATTGGACAATGCAAGGTACCAAGTTTGAGTTTGACGCTTGGGTACTAGAACTTGGAGACTATGATGTTATCCTTGGAGTGGACTAGATGAAGTGCCATTCTCTGATTACATTCGATTTTTCTACCAATACCTTGACCGTGCAAAAGGGGGGCAAATCCTTGATCCTCACGGGTCTAGAAGAACATGTTTCTTTAACAATGATGCCTACAAAAATTTTGAACAAGCTGGTCAGTAGTAGCTGGAAGGGCATTACCTCCAGGCTTTTCTTGTTGCAAGTATCCCCTTCTCTGCCATCTCCTACTGCCATTTCAGCACATTCCCATGAACCCTCATTACACTAGCTCCTACAAAAATGCAACCACATTTTTCAAACACCAAAAACCTTAACACCTCTTAGAGATCATGACCATGCCATCCCTTTCAAGCCCAATTCTGAACCTGTTAATATTCAGCCATATCGATATTCCTACCATCAAAAAACGAAGATTGAAGCCTTAGTGCAAGAAATGCTTTCCAACAAAATCATCCAACCAAGTCATAGTCCTTATGCCTCTCCTGTCTTACTGGTGAAAAAGAAATATGGCACTTGGCAATTTTGCGTTGACTATCGGGAACTGAATAAACAGAATGTTAAAGACAAGTTCCCCATTCCTCTTATTGATGATCTCGTCGAATCTCCAAAATCAACCTCCAATCAAGCTATCACCAGATACGAATGAAATCTGCATCCATAAAACAACATTTAGAACTCATGATGGGCATTATGAGTTTCTGGTTATGCCCTTCGGCCTTACCAATGCACCAACCTCCTTTTAAACTCTCATGAATTCCATTTTTAAGCCATATCTAAGGAAATTTATGTTGGTTTTCTTTGATGACATTCTCATTTATAGTGCATCTCCTCAAGAACACTTGGAGGTTGTGTTTCAATTGCTCAGTCAACACCAGCTATTCGCCAAGGAGAGTAAATGTGAATTTGGCCGGTCTCAAATTCAGTACCTAGGCCATATCATTTCTGAACGTGAAGTTTCCATCAACCCTCAAAAAGTGCAAGCAATGTCTGCCTGGCCGGTGCCAAAAACTCTTAAAGGATTGCAGGGTTTCTTGGGTTTAACAGGGTATTACCGCCGATTCATAAAAGGTTATAGTCTCATTTCAAGGCCACTTGCTAACCTCTTAAAAAAAGACCACTTCCATTGGGATCCTACTACACAAACAACCTTTGACAACCTTAAGACCCTAATGACCACAGCCCCTGTTCTTGCTCTCCCAAATTTTGGCAAGTTGTTTTTAATTGAGACAGAGGCTAGCAGTTCGGGATTAGGGGCTGTCTTGAAGCAAGAAGGCAAACCCTTGTCTTACTTATCTAAGCCTTTGAGTACTCGAAATCATAAGACTTCTGCCTATGAGAGGGAACTTATGGTCACTGTATTTGTTGTTTCTAAACGGCAGCATTACTTAGAACAAGTTCCCTTCATCATCAAGATAGATCAAGAAAGTATAAAGCATCTCCTGGGACAGTGGTTGCATACTCAGATTCAACAAAAGGGAATTTCAAAACTATTGGGGCTTGATTATGTCATTCAATACAAGAAAGGCGTGGAGAATCGAGTCATAGATGCTCTGTCCAGACAGTTTGAGAATTCCAGTACTATTATGGCCATTTCTACCTTTGTTCCTACTTGGATACAAGAGGTACTTCATTCGTATGATGGGGACTCTATTGCTCAAGATCTTATGCTGCTATTTCAGTGGATCCTACTTCACACCCTAATCATTCTCTAGTTGGGGGAATTTTAAGACACAAAGGACAGATTTATATTGGCTCTTCTACTACACTTTGATAGAAACTCGTTAGCGATTGTCATTATTCTCCGGTGGGCAGCCATTTGGGTATATGAAGCACTTTGACTAGGCTGCAACAGAATTTCTACTGGCCTGGTATGTAGACATGTGGAGCTAATTGGGTGCTTCAATGTGATACGTTGGGGAATCCGTTGCCACGCTTGGTCTACAACCTCTTCCAGTTGCTGCCCAAGCATGGCAAGAAATATCTATGGACTTCATAGAAAAATTACTTAAGTCCGAAGGATTTGACACTATGCTTGTAGTGATTGACAGGTTCACTAAGATGGCCCATTTTCTGCCACTATCCCACCCATTTACAGCTGCCACTGTCACCCAAGCCTTCCTTGATTGTGTTTTCAAACTTCATGGCATGCCAAGGTCTATAGTTTCAAATCAGGATAAATTATTCACAGGCAAGTTTTGGCAGGAGTTAATGAAATTGCTGGGGACAATGCTGTTTTTTAGCTCTGCATATCACCCACAGATTGATGGCCAGTCTGAAAGATTGAATAGGTGTTCAGAAACATACCTTCGATGCATGACTTTCCATAAACCAAACCACTAGGCCAAATGGTTAAACTTGGCTGAATTCTAGTACAATATCAGCTATCATACTGCTATAAAAATGAGTCCTTTCCAAGCTAATTATGGATTTCCTCCCCCCTTGCCCAATATTCCTATCACATTGAGTAGTGTGGCTGCTGTGGAAGATGTTTTGCAAGCTAGGGAATCAATGACCACCTATTTGAACGAACAATAGGCACTATCCAAGAACAAAATGAAACAGTTAGCTGACCAAGGCAGAACGGAAAGGGAATTTGCTGTAGGTGATTGGGTTTACTTGAAGTTGCAACCATATTGGCAGTCTTCTTTGGTGGTACGGAAGTCCCTCAAACTTTGTGCACGATATTATGGGCCCTATCAGGTTATTGAGAGGATTGGGAAGGTCGCTTATAAACTCCAACTACTTGTGGATTGTAAAACCCATCCAGTTTTCCACATTTCATTACTTAATGTCAGATTTGAAGAAAATAAATTGTTTTTATTTTCTGCTATATGAATTACATAAGGAGAGGAGGTTTTTATACTTAAATCTCCTCACTAATAAAGGAAATAATACAATTAATGCCTAATATGAACAGAATAAACTAAACTAGGAAATAATATACAAGAGATATATATCCTAATTAAAAGAGATATGTAATCCAACACTCCCCCTCAAGTTGGTGCAAAGCTATCACACATGCCCAACTTGCAAACTAGATTGTGAAAGACTCTGCTACAAAGAGCTTTGGTGAAGATATCAGCAAGTTGCTTTTCAGATAACACATGAGATATGCATAAGGAGTCCTCTAACAATCTCTTCTTTATGAAATGACGGTCT
>CANXYI011704673.1:0-10343 GCA_948208565.1 Hura crepitans
TGAAATTCTAGCCCCAAGCACTATCTAGTATCACACTAGGCAAGGCATTCATACTAGCAATTACAAGGCAAGCTCTTGGCTACACTTACAATCTAATCTTTTCATGTTTATTTCCATTAATTCCCAAAGAATACCATTACCTTTCCATGCTATTTCCACCTATATATGCCGTAAACACTATAAACACATTCTAATTACTCATACATCTCTTGACCAATAACAAAATCTACTCATGTATTACTTTTTTTCCACTAATCAACATGCAATTCTTATTTTATCATTCCATGGGTTGTACTTACTCAAAGAATACACCAAACCAAGGTTATTCATAGACTTTAACCACCTCTGATCAATTAAAAAGTTATTAAAATTCTAGGGGCATGAAGTGAATAATAGAATTCGCTTACATTCCTCACTTAAAGATGCTATTTCAACCAATTCAAGGCTGCCATCCTCCATTTCTAGCCCCATGGTGACCTTCTCCACCTCTTTTAAGCTCTCCCTTACTCCTATTCCACCTTAAACAAAAGCCATACATGTGCCCACTAAGATTAGGCATCACTAAGAAGCATTTTTAGCCAAGAAAACTCAAGAAAAATCAAGGAAAAACATTGAAAGCTCACCTTTTTCCCTTGCTAGATTGGTTCTAACCCCAAGACATTTGGTGATTTTTAATTTCTTCATGAAAGGTCCTTTTGCTACAATTCTTTTTAGTCAGTCTCCTAACATCCCAAAGAAAATTTAGAAATAAGAATAATAAATTTTTGTTAAAGGATGTGGGAGATATGGCTAGAGAAAGTAGGGGATGGTGTTTAGGTTTTTTCCTAGGCAGTCTAAACCACGAAACATTGGAGAATTCTTTCTCCCAACTGAAAGCTCCTTTCCCTTTGATTCTTTTTTTCATAGTTCACCAATAGGCTAACTTGAATTTAAAAACTAGAATTATGAATTTTGGATGAGAAATGAAGTAATTTTGGCTAGCTAAAGAAGGAGCTAGCGTTGGCAGCAACAAAAGAGGAAGGAAGAAATTTTTTATTCCATTTAGTGGAATTCCACATGCCAAATAGGTTTTGCAACTTGGAAAGATTCCTTGGCCACTTGGCATGGTATGGGCCCCCTTTTGATATGACAAGGTTGTCCCGAAACCTCCCAAACAATCTTGATTTTTTTTGGCAAACTTCAAAAATTCATAGTAATTCACTTGGACCTTAGAAATTTATGTCGTTTATTTTAAAATTCATATTTTAATCTCCTCTACTTGCTTGTAAATTTTCAAGGCCAAATTCCATTGATAGTTTAGATTTTAGAATGCCTTGATTTGTGTACCAACCTAAAAAATTATAAGAATTTGCAAACGACATCTAATTTCAAAAATTCTTTCACCAGTGGACTCAGTGCAATTTTTAAGCTTTAGGGTCCACTATTTTCAAGTCCGTCTTGGTATATCTGGGGTCAATCCCAGCCTGAAAAATTTTTATTGCACTGAGGGATAGCTTATAGTCCAAAACAACTTGTTGGTTCTACTAAATTTTTAAATTTTGCTTTGTTGATCAAATTAAAGCCCCTCAAAGTTTTATGACTAGTGTCACTACCTCGGTTTACATGCTTGTGACTCGTCACCCTGGGCACACCTCCAGAACCCAGTGGCACTATTTATGGAGCCTTAGAACACTGGCATGTCACATCTTTTATATTAGCATATGAGAGCCATAACTACATGTTAAACTATACTATACAGCACAAAAGATATACCCAAAAAAAAGGTGTTGTCTTGATCTTCTACACTACTTCAATGAGGCTGAGTTGTAGACAATCATCTCCTACCTATGTATAGAAAACCATGATGTGCTAACCATATTGGTTAGTGGTGTATTCAATGAAATATACATTAAAATATGCACACAAGTACTCATGATACTTAAGCAATTCATATGACATGTCATTTATGTTATAATCAAGTGTAAGTATTTAAAGTTATTATTTACACCATTTATCAATTTACGCACAATCTCACTTGTACTTTTAAATTCAAGTCATGTAATTATACTTCTACTACTAGTTACCTATCATCATTTTTAACATGAGATGTTTACATTCTACTCCTTTATTTCATGTTAATTAATTACTTATATAGTTTTTAGTTTCCATAAACTCATGAATAGTGGAAATTAAACATCTAAGGAACCCTAGCAAAGGTTAGAATATCAAAAAATTGAAAAAAAATTAAAGAAATAATAGAATACGAATTGACATTAAATTCTCTATACAATTCCAATTTGCAGCTTTTTGCCACATCAAGTTGTCACAAACCATAATAATCTTCTCATAAACACCTCCAAGGTATCCACACTAGTAGCAAATTCAATGAGAACTCTCCAAAAGGTGCATAAGTGAATTTTTTTTAGGTCCTAGTTAGAGATAAAATTCTAAA
Organism: Hura crepitans; assembly: GCA_948208565.1. NCBI lineage: Eukaryota > Viridiplantae > Streptophyta > Magnoliopsida > Malpighiales > Euphorbiaceae > Hura > Hura crepitans. Next base: position 2,432 of record CANXYI011704673.1, read on the forward strand.
AGAAACAACAAGGACAAAGCTCAAAATGAGGTGAATTTATGGAAATAGTAGAGAACAGCTCTCTCTGCTATGGCTTTCCTCACATGAATGAATTTTAAAGGGTTTTATACCCTTTTTATTTACACCTAGGTCATATTTTCCAGCCTTTAAACCCCTAAAAGGATGAATAAAAAATAGGCTTTTAATTAATTAATTAAAAGGCCTAATTTTAACCTAGTTACTTAAAACATTTAATTAAAACCTAATTAATGTTTTAAGATTTTTCTCTTGGGCTCGAAGCCCAATAAGCATTCTTATTTTATTTTTTCTTATTGAATGATATTCCATATCATTAAATACATTTTACCTCATTAATTTGCATTTGTCAATGTATGACCCTATAGATTTTTAAGGCACATTGGCAATACACAGTGGAATAAAAGTCCTAGTCTAACTGAGACTCTATAGATTCAATCCCTTTAAATCAATACCAATTCTCTAATTGATATAACACTCATGTCTAAGTCAAGAGAGGCATTTAGACATGTATTATGACCACCTAAGTGTTAAAAAGTCAAGTGGTTTGACTTAACCCTTCCATATTAGATTATAGTGTAATAAACTCCTTTCACCATATTTTCCCCATCCAGTTTAGAGTATGGACTTTTGTCAACTCAAAGTTTAACTAAATATGTCTAATTAAGTCTTAAAAATATTGTTATAATAATTTCACCTTTATTCTAAAATGCCCTTTGTAAATTCCATGCACACATGGCATCCTACTTTGGCCAAAAGCTCTTAAATAAAGATTACTCATCTAAACTATGAGATAAACTCCCCACTATAATCTAGGGTGGTAAATCCTTTATTAATTACTACCTTATCTTTAAATATGTCTTGTCGTACCCAAGCACCTTACTATGTTTACTTCTCGTTCAAAGTAAAAGCTTTGGAGTTAATGTCACTCTATATTTAAGATAGTTAGTGATCTCAAGTCTAAGGATATTTGCACCACTGATATGATGAGATACTTTCACTGACATATATTAGTATCAATATGAAGATCTCATGGTGGGTATTCAATGTACTTACTTCCTAATTAAGCATCCACAAGTTAACTCCAAGCATCTTTATGCTATAAATTGTGAGAACTACTGCTTGATCCAATCAAGAAGTATAACATGTGTTGATCTAACTGCATTAATAATGTCCTATCTTATTAATACTATAATTAGGGATATTAAGATATATCACATTTCCATGCAATAATAATCTCACATCATGAACACTTCATGATTTCCTCTGTACTATGATTTTATACTAGGGACTTTATAACATGGTTTAAGAAATTGCAAACAATGATAAGTAATATATAAAAATATCATGATATAAAGAGAAATGCCTTTTATTATGTAATGCCTGTAAAACTAGGCCTCATGAATAGTACTTCTCAGGTTATGATTCCAGTTTCCAAGTAGTGGGCCCCACTAAAGTGACATAAAGCGGGATACTAGTCATGAAACTTCAAAGGGAAAAATAAGGCATAAAACAAAAGAATTAAAAGTAGCCACTGAACTAAAAAATTCTTTTACATCAATATCTAGTGGAATGTGACCTTAGTTTGAGCTGTGATATAAAAAGGTCAGGCTATACTCAAACTTACCTAAAAATAGGATACCCTAAAGGTAAAAAATTTAACTAGTTTAATGGTGAAGAAATCATAATTTTCTAACATTAATAAGTAGTTCATTTGAATTTCTTATTTATGCGATTAAAAAATTAAGCATATTTCTTTTGTCTTTTTGGAATGAATTTTTAGGAGTCCCTTAATTATGAAATTATAAAATTTTTGGTGTTTTAAGATGTAATTTTAGTGATCATAATGTTTGATAATAAATTTCTTAAATATTAAAAGCAAACTATTAAAAAAACCAATCGTTGGATCATTACGTGGCGCAATAAAAGTCGTCCATGTGATTAACATATAAAGGTGGGCTTATATGAGTGTAACATATAAGATAACTCACTCATCTTATTCTTCCTTTAGCCAAGGCCAACACCACCCACAAGTAAAGGCCATTTCCCTATTTTTTTCACCAATTACCTCGAAAACACACGAGAAACCCCCAAATATTATACTCAAATCGATCTTTATTGCATCTAATTTCTTATTTTGCTATTTATTTTATGAGAGAAATGAGTTTTTATAGAAAAAGAGAAGAAATCAAAGTTGGGGTTTTGAAAAACCATAAGCAAGGTAAGCATATTTTTGGTGTTCTAATATTTTCTATGATATTGCGGGTGCTTACTATTACGATGCAGGTGTTATTTTTTAGTTTTGATTCATGTAAATTTTTCTATGATTTTTTCTAACCAATTACCTATTATAGAACTTATAGAAAAAGGAAGAGAGGCAAGCTAAAGGCAAAAAAAAAAAAGCTATAAAAGTGGTATTTGAAATACTAAGAAATCACTTCATAAGTGTATTTAGTAAAATATGTGTACACATTAATTGTTCATGCATTTTTAGTTTGAAAACATATTATGGAAGTTGTAATTTTAGAAGTTTAAATTGTCTTTAAATAATATTGATGGCATAAAAAGGTTTCACATATGCTAAATAAGTGAAAATAATGGATAAATGTATGGATAAAATGTATACTTGGTTGTATATTACATGATAAAAGGGCAAAATGGTAATTTTAGACAATATGTGTAAAATGATTACAATTGAGCTATATTTAGATAATTAATTATGTTTGAATAAGGTTTGATGGAAAAGAAATGCATTATGTTGAAAATATGGTACTTTGTATATGGAAAGTGTGTATGCATTTTGTGTGTGTATATGTTGATTTCATGTGTAGTGTAATGAAACATAAATTGCATTGTACATATATTTGTGATGTGAATTATGACTGTGGAATATAAGTCATCAAATATGAATTTTGTATGGATCATATTGGTATCAATAAAGTAAAAAAAAATTTATAAATATGATTACGTGTCATGTAATAAAGTAATAAAATCATGTAATGTAAAATCATATTATTCAAAGTGTCGATAACTCCTATGTCTTAGACAAACTAATAGATAGGTTGGTTGATCAACTAAGGAATTAGCACTTTCTAGATATTTTGTATTATTTTTATATGGGTATATTGGCCATAGTAGACCTCAATGATAGCTGAACTCACAATCTCTCAATACTATATATTTTTATATGTATATGTGCAATGGCCCTACTGGACCTCAATGGCAGCTACACCCATATGAAATATCTTAGAAACATATAAGTGTGTAATGGACTTATTAGGCCTCAACGATGGCTAAACTTGCATGAAAGTGACACTAAAGTGTCCTAGCAGCTGCTGTAACTCTTTAGTTGACCAGTTAACCTATCTAGTCTAGGTTGTCTACCTCATACAAGCTATAATCAAGTTTTACTTCATTTCATATATACTGCATGACTTGTATAACTTTTACATATCCTTTAATCCATTTGTGATGGCATTATAGAGCTGAATTATATTTTCTTAACAATGATCAATTTAAATACATTTATAATTCTTAAATCTTAGATTAGTCTAATTATTCCTAAAATTAGGTGATAACCATAATACATAGCTCATTCTTATTTCTTTTTAGATATTTTCAAACTATATAATAAGTTATTTCCTTTACCATTATCACCACAATCTTAATGATTATACTTACCTATCGATAACCCCACTTAGTTTCATTATTGCATAATCATTTCTATTAATATACACTGATTTGGCCATTTTGGGCCAGGTTAATTAGAAGTACACGTTCTCAATTCTCTATATCATTTTATGTTTCTATTCTAAAATTCATATTATATATACTTAGTATATATGTTTATTACCTATAGTTCATTCTTATATATAAACCTTAAACCATTCGGCCATATAAAGTTAATTGCTCCTATTTCTAACTCATAACTAAATCCTTATATGCCTTTTAATTTAATACATTTAAATAGTCTTTTTAGGAATTACCTCACTATGTACACCATAGCAGCCCAAACATAACCATTAATCCATCGAGTATATCATTCGATCATAATGCTTAACAATAACTAATCTTTTTATTTTAACATAATTCAAGCTTAAAATGTTTAATATGCATGACACTGATTTAATTATACTATTAATTGCACTATACATATGCATACATACATAAAATACACAATTCACACATTAGCATACATACTTAAATTCTTGAATTTAATAAAAGTGATGAATAATTCATTGAATACAATTACAAACTAATCAAATGGCTTTCAATTAAGCTCCTTACTCTTTCTCTTTGCCTTTTATTTGCCTATCTCCCACTTTCTCTAAAAACATAATATAAATTTCATTAGAAAAATTCATATAAAATTCTAAACTAATCCAAACTTGAAATTGAATAAAAAAAATCCTTAATTTGGTAATGACTAATAACATAGAAAAATATAAAAGAATGAAATTGGAGGCTTACCAATTTAGGGGTTACTATTCACTCTAAATTAACCCCTAAATTTATGACACCCCTTAACAGGTCCAGTGGTCGAACTCAACTAAGGTGTGCACACATATCGAGATATCTAAACTCATTCTAGTTCCTTTATCTCGTTAAAACATTCTTTCTCAAAATCATTATGTGAAAATACAAGTTTTCAAAAACTTTTTCATAATAGTGTTAGACATTCAAAAATGTGAATCCTCATGCCAAAATTCTAACAACATAATGGTTGTGCCTGCCACTATCCCAAATTATTGAATAGTAAGCTGTATAAAAAAATACACTTTTATAATTCATTCACACACTTTTAACAACTTCCTATGATCCTTTGATCACTCTATAACACACAAACACAGGATATCTCAACCTCAGAAAGAGATATCATACAACACAATAAGCATTTTTTCAATATATTAAGGTTTACACATTTTTAAAACTAAAAAGAAACCTTTAATTACAATTTAGATACAGTTAGGCCCATCCTATACATTACACATTTGAGTGTACCTATACATCACAACTATTACATATATATACAAATTTACCAAAAGAAAGCCTTCTCTTGGTAAGTCTTGATGTCTCGAGGCTTTAAGTATCAAAATGTAGTATTCTTACCTATGCATCATAAATAAAAAATGTGTTAAGCTAATGCTTAGTGGTGTAATCAAAATAACATGTGCTAATTATCATTCGTTACATACCATATTTATATGTTATTCATTAATATGCATTGTCATTTTACATATTGCATAACAATCATGAAAAAGGGTAAAATATCACATTTATGTGCAATTCTTTACCTTTGGATCTCATTTAAGCATCGAAGTGCCCTAGCAACTACTATATCCTCTAGCTGACCGACCAACCTATCCATTCCCTAGGTTGTTGCACCTTATGGGCTAAAAACCATTATTTTTAGTTTCACCTTATTAAATAAGCTTACATAGCTTTTATCATGCATGTTTTACCCATTGAATGACTAGAATAATTTATTTATTGAAAACATCATTATTGGCATTTATGCCTATTTTAACACACCATTATGCCTTTCGTATGCCATATGCACACACAACCATAGTATCCATCTCAATTATGGATTTATAGCATGTATCAAATATATACACACTACCATTAAGGCCATAAATCCATTTAGGTTAATTTATGCTTTTATAATCATAATTTGCCCATTTTATGCTGTAATGTGTTTTTAAAGAACTCTTTTAGCTCTTTATGGTTTAAAACATGTATTGTCATAAACATTGTTTTGCCTAATGGAAAACATCAAAATGGGTGAATCATATATATAAATTAATGTTAACAATTTATGGGTCATCATGCAATACTCACATAATTCATTCGACTAGACATGCATATTGCATCTTTACCATTATTTAAACTTCATAATCATATCCCATGACATATTCACATACAAATATAGCTTAAACAACTAAAATTATAAGCCTTTATGCCTCTTAAGAAATTCAGCCTGTAAGGCACTCACATGCCTTTCTCATTATTTTAACTCATGCCAACATAAAGATATGAGGTTTTCCTCTCAACTATTTTGGTCATACCTATGGTAAGACCTCAAATACTATATTTGCATTATTTAGCCATCAAAATTCTATCATTTCATCATGGATATGACATAAAAATTACAAAATTTGCCTATAATGCACATTCACGTAGCCTAATTACACATGTTTAATCAATAAAAACCAAAAATAGCTACACTAATATATGGAAATTGTGTCATTTGGCCAAAACATCAGTAACACCCATAATTAGCACACAAACTACAAAACATGTCATAACTCACATGTGCATATAAGCATTTTCGTGTCACTGTTTCCATAAGGCATAGACCTAGCATAATAATCATCACTTGAGCATTTCCTATTTCTATATATTATACTTCTAATAGCACATTTAGCATATTTGGCATTTCCACTTAATTCAATTTATTTTGATCATTTAAATCACCTTAGTATAGTTATTACATGCTATACAACACAATTAATGCATGACATTAGTGGCCATACACACATTTAGGCATTTAATGCATTTTAGACATAATATGGAAAATTAGGAAATTTAGTCAAAATTCATACATTTTATTTTGATTACACATACCGAAATGATTGAGGAGGAACCTTTAGGTCTGTCTACACCTTAATCTTTCCTTTATCATGACACGGTTCGAAAACCCTTAACATAAACATGAAAAAACTTTAAAAAACCTTAATAAATCAACTATAGCTTTAAAAATTAATCTAATGCCATTTTACATCTCTTGGGCACCCCTAGTATCTAGGAAAAATAGTGGAAGTCAAAAATTCTTACCCAAATAAATGTAAGATACTATTAATAAGATAGCAAAATTATACTTTTCGAGTACTTTTTTCTAGATTTTCCACTTTCTTGAGGTGTCTTAGGGTATGGAGGCTACTTGGTTTCAATTTGGTTGATAGATTTACTCTATAATGAAAGAATAAAGAAATGAAAATAGAAGTGAGGGAGAGGGAAGTGCCGGTAGCAATAAGAAGAAGAGAGAGGGAGAGTTTTTGTTGACTTTTCTAAAGAGTTGACTATTTATACTGTTTTAAAAAATGATTTTTAAATTCCATTTTCTCCCATTTTCCTTCACTTCTTGAGTCCAATTAGTAGCCATTTTATTTGCATCAAATTCACTTTAATTATCCCTTAAATGTCTCTAAAAATCGATGCTAAAAATGCAAAAAACTAATTAATTTCTTTATTTTTATGTTACCTATTTTTTTGAAAAATTACTTCCCGATATTAAAAAATTCCAATTTTAGTGCCATTAGACTCGTTGGAATTTTTAAGTATCAGGTTGTATCATTTTCATAATTTTTTGAGCAACTTTGAAATTAATTTACAGTTCAGCTTTGCCTTGGTCACTATTCCTAAGACACTATCGTAAAAACTTTCTTAGCATTTTTAAGCACTCTTATGAACTCCAATTAATCTCAAACTTTTTCCAAAATTATTTTCTCATTAATACTTTTATCCAATGACTTTAATGCATCCTGGGGTTCAAGAATACTATTCATCTCGAGAAAATACTATTCATATATGTCGAGATTTTTGAGGCATTACAAAATTAACAGCTAATTAAACCCTTTTCTTACTTATTTGGCCCAAATTAGTGATCTAGAGTTGATGGAAATGTTTTTAAGGTGTGAGTTTGATCTTTAGTGTTTATTTAAATGGTGAAAGGAATAAAAAAGAGAGGGGAGAGAAAAGGACTATGTCACCAGCTTAAGGTGAGGAGGAAGATGAAAATTGCTTCCCTTATTTGAAGCTTAATCCTTATATATTAATCTTACTAGGGGCCATAATCAAACAACATGGCAATCCAATGGTCAGAATAATTCTAAAC
>CANXYI011704674.1:0-11581 GCA_948208565.1 Hura crepitans
AGGGGAGGAGGTTAAAGATGGCTTTTTGTCACACATGTGGCATTCTCATATGTGTAAAGGCTTATATATTAAGTGGTGGCATGGTTAGATCATGACACATAGTGATCTAATGGACTAAATTAGCTCAATTTTGCCTTAAACTTTAGATAATTTTAAAAATTCATCTGTGCTTCTAAAAATAATCACTTTTGTTCCTAAAATCCTTCATTATGCTCACTTTATGGCCATGTAAAATTTTAGGTTCAAATTCCAATGGCAATTAGGTGTACTATTCACCCACCATAATAATGAATTCTAAAAAATATCAAATGATCTCAGAAAATTAATATTCCTTCACCAATGAACTCATTGGAATTTTTAACCTTCAAAGTGTCCTATTTTTAGGTATATTCGGGCACATCTTAGGTCATTCCCAGCGCAATCTCATTTTAGGTCATTATTCACTTGTTTACTGCCTAAAATGATTTATTCGTTCTACTAAAATTTTTAAATTATTTCATTGTCATCATTTTCTAACCCATCAAAGTTTTATAACTAGTACGCAGCTCCTCTAGCCATACAATGGTGTCCTGGCTTCCCTAGAACACTATTTAAGCCTCGAAGGTACTATTCATGAAACCTCGATCTATAGGCATTACAATTCTTCCCCTCTTTTGGAATTTCATCCTCAAAATTACCAAATGTGAACAACTATAGGTATTGAGCCTTCATCTACTCCTTGCTCTCTTAGGTGGCTTTTTTGGCTTTGTGATATCTCCATGGCACTTTTACCAATGGAATGGACTTAGTCCTTAATTGTTTGACCTCTTTAGCTAGAATCTGCACTAGCCCCTCTTCATAAGTTAAGTCTAGTTATACTTGAATATCCTCAGCTAGTATCACATGGGATGGGTTAGATCTATACTGCCTCAATATAGAGATGTGGAACATGTCATAAATCTATGATAACTCAAGTAGTAAAGCTAGCCTATATGCCAATAGTCCCACACATTCTATGACCTTGTATGGATCGATGAATCTAAGACTGAGCTTTCCCTTTTTGCCAAACCTGAGTACCTTTTTCCATGTTGATACTTTTAAGAACACTTTCTCACCCAATTCATACTCAATGTCCCTTAATTTTAGGTTTGCATAGGATTTCTAGTAATCTATGGAAGCCTTTAACCTTTCTTTTAGAACCTTAACCTTTTCTTCTGCATCTCTGATCAAATCTAACTACACAATCTTACCTTTACCTATTTCACTCTAGCAAAGAGGAGTCATGCATCTTTTACCAAACAAGGCTTCTGCCATACCTAAACTAGCTTAATGGCTGTTATTATACACAAACTCAGTCAAAGACAAGTATTGGTCCCAGCTTCCCTTGAATTCTATGGCACTACTATGTAACATGTCTTCTAGTACCTATATCATCCTTTTTTATTACCCATCTATCAGAGGATGAAAGGCTGTGTTATACATCAATCGGGTACCAAGAGCTTTACATAGTTTCTTCCTAAATTAGGAGGTAAATTGGGGGTCTCTATAAGAAATGATGGCTATTGGTACTTCATGCAATCTTACAATCTCATCAATGTACAATTGTGCTAGCTTATCCAAAGGATAGTCCATCCTAATCGAAATAAAATGAGTTGTCTTGGTTAATCTATCCACTATTACCCATACATCATTGCATTTACTCTTTGTCATCGATAGTCCCATCACAAAATCTATAGTCACTTTCTCCCACTTCTATTCTGGTATTACTATTAGATGTAGCAATCCAAAAGGCACTTGATGCTTAGCTTTCACTTGTTGACATGTCGAGCACTTAGCTATGTATTTACCCATGTCGTAGTTCATTCTCGGCCACTAATAATGAGGCTTTAAATCTAGGTATATTTTTGTACTTCATGGATTCATGGACTAAGGAGCTTCATATGAATCCTTCAATATCTGAGTTCTCAACTTATCAATGTCAGGAACATATATTATGCTATGATAGTGCAAACATCTATCATCTCCTAATGTAAACTTTATGGTCTTCTCCTCTTAGACTTTACTCATAATCTGAACTAGATACTCATCCCCCACTTGTGCCTCCTTTATTAACTGCTTAGAGTCTAGCTTAAGCTATAGTTAAGCTAAAATGGCATCTTCTCCTATACATTCCATCCTAACATTCATTGCCCTCATAGGTAATATGAATTTTTAGCTTAATGCATTTGCAACCACATTCGCTTTTCTAGGATGGTAATCTATCAAGCAATCTTCATCATTTATCAATTCTAGCCATCACCACTATCTAAAATTCAACTCCTTTTATGTAAAGAGATATTTCAAGCTCTTGTGATTCATGTAGATATAACATCTCTCACCAAATAGGTACTGTCTCTAAATTTTCATTGTGAAGATGATAAAAGCCAATTCCAAATCATGCATAGGATCATTCCTCTTGTGAGGCTTTAATTATATAGACGAATAAGCAATCACCTAGCCTTTCTACATTAACACATAACTAAGCCCATTATAGGAGGCATCACTGCAAATAACAAAGTCTTTCTCCTATTCCAGTTGAGTGAGGATAGAGGCTTTAGTCAACATTATCTTTAATCTATCAAAGCTCCCTTGACATCTCTCATCCCATTCAAATCTTACATCCTTCCTTAATAATATAGTTAATGGTGTCGCAATCATGAAAAAGCCTTTCACAAATCTTCTATAATATTCGGCTAGTCCCGGGAAGCTTCTTATTTTAGTTACATTCCTAGGAGGTTTCTACTCTAGCACCACCTTCACTTTACTAGGATCTACTCTAATGCCTTATACTGAAGCTATGCAACCCAGAAAGGCTACTTCTTCTAGCCAAAACTCGCATTTACTCAACTTTGCAAACAATTGTTTCTCTCTCAAGGCTTGTAACACAATTTTAAAGTGATGTTATGTTCCCCACAAATCTTAGAATAGACCAGTATATCATTAACAAACACTACCACAAACTGGTCCATGTAGGATTTAAAAACCATATTCATTCGGTCTATAAAAGTAGTTGGGGCATTCATGAGTCCAAAAGGCATCACCAAAAACTTATAGTGCCCGTATCTAGTTCTAAATGCAATCTTAGGTATCTCAGATTCTTTAACCCACAATCAATGGTATCCTAACCTCAAATCAATTTTTAAAAATACACTAGCACCTCTCAGTTGGTCTAAGAGATCATCAATCTTGGATAATGGATATTTATTCTTTATCATCACCTTGCTCAACTATCTATAATCTATACATAATCAAAGTGAACCATCTTTCTTCTTCATAAATAACACGAGTGCTCTCTAAGGTGAGGTGCTCAGTTTGATGAACCCTTTATCTAATAATTCCTATAACTGCACCTTTAATTCTTTCAACTTTGTAGGCACCATCTGATAAGGAGTGATGGATACTAAAGTCGTACCCAAGTACACTTTAGTCTAAAAAATCCAACTCTCACTATGGAGGTAATCTTGGTAATTCTTCTAGAAACACATCTAGGAATTTTAACAACACTGGAATATGATCCAAATTAGGCATGGAGTGGTTGGTATCAACTACATGGGTTAGATAAGCTTCACACCCCTTATGGATGAGCCATCTTGCTACAACAGCTGATATGACATTCACTAAGGTGTTTTTCTCACCTAGAACTGTCACCTCACTTCCCTTAACTATCTTGAGTGTAAACCTCTTTTGTTTACAATCAATCATAGCTTGATGTTTCAACAAGCAATCCATACCTAGAATGATGTTAAACTCATGGAAGGGTAATTCAATAAGGTCTGTAAGGAACAACTGACCCTAAATCACTAGAGAATAGTGTCTATATATGTTGTTTACTATCACATTGTCACCCCCTTACTGTATTCCTAAAGAATTCCATTAAATAGTGCACTTCCCATCAAGTCAACCCCGTGGTTAATTCATTTAACATTTATTAAAAATGCAATTATTCTTTATATTTGATTTAATCTAATAATCTATATCTAAGGTACTTATATCTAGGGTGGAATGGATTTATAAAATCCATTGGTAGGTCGTTTTGCTTAATATAAAAATTCTAAAAACACAACGACTGTCCAAGTGATATCCTAAAAATTTTTTGCCTATAGAAAATCTGTTCATCATCTATATTTTCAAGTCTATAATTTTTAAGTCTATAATTTTTTTTCATTATAACCTTTCAGGTCCTCTAACTATCATCAACACATAGGCCTCAAGCCCAATAATAAAACCATAATAAAATGCCAATCATCCAAGTCTCACATAAATAAATTATTTAAATCACAAAGGCTTGTTTACACACCCTTTAATTTACTTCAATTTACAAAACCATAGCAACTTCTAAGCATGTTAGGCACATAACCTATAGCTATTACATGAGTGCCACTATATATAACAAAATTAAAATTAAATAAAATTAGAACCCCTGCTATCTTTGCTGCTACATTACATGCACTTCAAGGCTTGTATGTTAACCTTGCTTACCTATGCACTAAGACACTGGTACATTAAGTATGAAACTTAATGGTGAATTTAATTAATTAATAACATGTCTCGCATATTGCACCTAAACAATTTCATGCATTCAAATTACAAAATCCATACATATTATAGTCATTCAGTTATACAATATACATTGCAATTAAATATATTATATTACTTCCTTAGGCAATGGGTGTATATTTTTCCCTAAGTAAAAGGTTTATTTAAGCCACTATGTGAATTTAATTAAGGTATTTCAATTAATTTACGTCACAATTCCTATATTTTATAGACCACTAGGTATATAGCATTTACTTAGATTTAAGAATAATTTTTATTCTACAGTTACATAATTTCATTTCATTTTATTTAAGTTGCTACATTACTCTTATCAAGTAATTCATATAATTATTCAATAGATTAATTAACCTTAAAGAAAATATTCAAATTATTAAATAGGCCTGACTAGATAGACGACACTCAAATACACTAGACCCAAAGGGAACTGAAAATTGTGTAGTGATCCACATTCTAGACCTCGACAACTGCACTAGCTTGACAAAATCATAGGGATCAGTCCAAAGACCTTTCAAGTCAAATACCACATTCAGTTACTCAATTTGGTCTGCCCAGTAGACTAGTGTAGTGATCCACATTCTTGACCCTGACTGTTGCACCGACTTGATAAAACCATAGGGATTAGTCTGTAGACCTCTCAAGTCACATATCACACTCAATTACTCAATCTAGTTTGCCTAGCAGACTAGTGTAGTAGCCCTTTTGGGACATATGCTATTGCATTAGCATAATCACATAAATAGCACCAAGTTTGCAAAATCATATAGTATCTCCAACAAACTAGTATAGTGGCCTTAAAATGGACCTTAACCATTATACCGACCCTACCTGAAAATTAGACAATGTAGCAGCTACTAAATCCCTAAGTTGACTAGTCAACCTATCCAATGGGTGTTTAACTAATGGGTCATTAACCTCAATTTATTTTTTATTTCTTTACTGATTAACTTCTTATAATATTGTTGAGTGAAAAATAGACAGATTTTATTTTTATCTTACATTCAATTTTAGCTCGATTTGGTATAGCCATCATTACATAGTACTGAGTCAATTTCTAAGTGTATTTTTAAGTCTTAAGATGGCTAACATTTAAGTTATATTATTATTGATTTTAATCCACAATGAATCATCCTTTATTAACCATTTAATATTTAAGTTCATTTTTGTTAAGGTAATGGTCAATTTAAACAATTATAAGTCAATTTCCTATTTTACGATGGCCATTTCTACTCTTATTTCACCTTATATTTCAGTGTAACTTTCACCATTCATTTTATATATTCATAGGCCGGAGGCCAAAGTCAATTAGGCCACTTAAATGGGCACATAATAGGCATTCATGCCATTCCATATTATTATCTCATAAGAACCCTTTTTTGGGCACAAGTTTTAGGCTACAAATCATTTCACTTTTAAGCTTATTTTATTGTGTTTTATCATGCATATACATTACACACATATTATCAATACTTTCATGCCATTCGCATTAGGTTAGCTCTTGGCCAATACATCAAAATGGGCTTATATGTACACTTAAGTTCTTTTGACCTTACTTACAAGTTGCTTACCATATCACAAGCATACTTACATATATATATCCTCAATATCAAGCTACTTAAACAATTACATTCTAATGATATGTCTCGGTCATAGCCCAAACACACACATACAATTGTCAATCCACCATTTGTATATAATAATCTACCCTTTGATCAAGACCAACCCATAAAACATACATTAACCCAAATGTACATGCCTCATTCATGCCAAATTATGAAGCTCACATGGCACACACTTAACAAAATCCTTAAGTAACCTCTCGGGCATTACAAAATCTCACACAAGCCACCTAAATTTCTAAGCTTGAATGTTTAATATACATGCCATCACATACCAATATTATTTTACATAGACACATGTTTTATATGTCTAGTTATTATGTATTTATCAAGGCACTCCACCTACTTCATGGCAATATAGATATAGGATCCCACATAACCTATTTTTAGCAATTATCCATATTAATTAACACACACACACACATGCCATGAAAGTTATAGTAAATTAGCACACAAATTAACGTATTACCATGCCTTCAATGTTAGGCCAATTCATCCTATTAATCCCCACGCTAAACCTCACCTACACACCTATAATACATATACTAACACCAACCATACCACTATGCAAAATTGACTTACACTACCTTATTCATGCCCTAAAATTTAGGTGCAAGAAAAACACACACGCACACACACACCTATGAATGCCATAGTAATGAAATAAGTTCCCCAATTGTATAAATTCTTGACTTATAAACCTAAGACATGAGATACACTCACACTTACGAACATAAAAATTCTAGCCCCCTATTTCTTTAGTGAACCCACACATTGTATCCAACTTCTTTTCACTCTCAAGCATGACTATCATGTGACACACCAAGCTATAACCTTTGTACCAACCATAAATTTTAAAACTAGCACCCACACATGCACACACTATCAGCTATTGTCATCATATAAGAAGTTCAAGTCATAGGCATATCAATCTCATAAAATCCCTCACAAGAACATTTTTTTGGTACCTCAACTAAGCTTATTATTTCAGCCCCTATGAACCCAAGCCACAAAATAAAAACTAAAAGGAAAATAAAGGGGGTAAGGCATGCTAATAATATAATTAAATTCACAAACTTGGTCAGTCCCTATAGTTCTTCTTTTTCTTTCCTACACCTTGTTTACCCTTGTCTTTGGATCAACCTTTACCTCCTCAGAATTTTTTTTTAAAACATAATAAGCCTTAGGGGGGAAAAAGACTATTGAATTTTATGCAAAAAAAAAAAAAGAAAATAGGGGAAATCACTCACCCAACTCCCTGCCTCATGCCATCTTTTTGCCTCCAAAAAGAAAAAGAATCTCCTCAGCACTGAAGAGAAATTTTAGTCCCTAAAACTATTTAAATCAATTACAGCCTCATGCTGAAGCTTTAGGGTGAAATTAAGATGACAAAAATATGGAGTATGGTGTGTCTAAAATAGAGCCTTTCTAGTTGAAGGGAAAAAAGTGGACAACATTATGAAAGGAAAATGAAATAAGAAAATGGGGTGGGTGGAGGAAATAGGTGGTTAGGTGTCCTTAAATGGCCTTAGCTACATGGTCCATCTAGTAAGGGAGTGATGGGATGCCTTGGGTCTCAACACGCAGCCTTTGAGTATCCCATAACTCGATTTTTCGAATATGGGGGCAGCTAACTTTAGGGAATTTTTAAAAATCACATGTTCATGAAAAAAATGCACCGTTTGTTCTTAAAATCCTCATTTGATCCCAATTTCATGCTTGTAAAATTTTGTAGTAAAATTTTATTAGGAAGTAGGCAAACCAATTTATTGGCATTTTATAGCAATTTGATTCGTGGCAGAAATTTAAGAATTGTTATACGGCCACTCAAAACTCTAAAAATTGTTGTGTTTATTTCTAAAATCCTTAAATACCTTACATTAGAGGCACGTCAAGTTTCTTAACCACATTCCTTTAGGAACTAGGCTAGCATGATTTTAAAGAAATCATAATTCTACCAAAATCTTAGAAAAATTCCAAACGACCTTGAAAAATTAAAATTCCTTCTCCATTGACTTCATTACAATTTTTAACCTTCAGGGTATAATCTTTTCACATCCATCCAGGATTATCTTGGGTCATTCTCAGCGTGACTTGATCTGGACTTACGGTCCGTTAGCTTATAACCCAAAATAATTTATTGGTTTCATTAAATTTTTAATTGAGGCTATTTTCACTCTTTTTTAGCCCTTAAAGTTTATTAGGTAGTTTGCCTAACTAAGGATTTATGCCAGTGACCCGACATATCAAGTGCCCTTTTTGGGTCTCGACGCACTGTTCCTGGTGTCTCGGTGCACGGGCATTACACACACTCTATCTAATGGGATTACTAACTTTAATATCTAAATCTATAGGTTCTAGTTCTAAACATCTATATCTCACTTGTGTAGAGCATATTTATGAATTAGTTAACCCAAGGTCTATCAAAGATAATACTAGTGCATCGAATAAATAAAATGTATTGGCTATCACATCGAGAGCATTTGCCTCATCTTGAGCTCTGATGGCATATTGCCTCACTAAGGCTTTAGCTGCCAGCTGAGTTCTCTTGCAATCATTAGGCTACCTTTACCATGTGGTTGTGCTATAGATATTTATGTCAGGGCTACTTTTCCTACCATATGTAGGCAATCTCTCTAATAGTGATCCTTGGCCTCACAGATGAAACACTTTCATCCTTTAAGTAGCTTTCATCACCCCCAGTGCCTTATATAACAAGTCTCATACGTCCGAGGTGTACCCCAAGCTACCGATGCTAGAGCATTAGAGGCTTATTGTGAAGGTCAAGGCCTGAATGTCAAAGCCCAACCCGATCTCTATGGCTAGGCCTACCTTTAGGACTCCTACACTGACTGAGACTAGGACTAAAACTCTCTTGGTCTCTTGATAGTCCCAGTTGTTGTATTAGTCTAGCTCGCTACAAATAGCCTTTTTTTTAATAAATCTCTCTGCTCCTATAATATCTCTTACATGTCATAGACAGCTGCCACCAACTTTGGAAAATCTCTGATCTTAGAGGTGGCTATCTATATCCACAATTCCACATTAAGGCCTTTCTAGAACCTCTTACATCTTTGCTCTTTTATTGAGATAAACTCTTCTGTATATCAACACAATCTAGCGAAGTCTTTCTTATACTATATAATAGATCTCTTACCTTATTTCAAGTCAAGAAACTCTTGTCTCCACTTATCATTATATGATTTAGGGATGTACTTTTTCCTAAACTATTTCAGAAACCAATCCTAAGTCACCTCATCTGTAGCAGCTTTCCTCTTTCTCATGGTGTCCCACCAATGGTAAGTTTCTTCTTAGAGCAGTGATGTGGTGCATTTTAGACTCTCTTCTGTTGTGCATTCTAACTGCTCCAATATCTTTAAGGTCCTCTCTATCTAGTACTTTGCCTTGGTAGCATCATCCTCCCTAGTGCCAAGGAAAGCTATAGTTTTTATTTTCTTGACCCTCTCTAAACATGTATTAAGTAGTCGCATGGTTAGATCATGATATGTGACGATCTAATAGCCTAAATTACCTTGATTTTGCCTTAAACTTCATATAGTTTTAAAACTTCATTTGTGCTTCTAAAATTAGCCTATTTTATTCTAAAAATCCTCAAATATGCGCACTTATGGCCACATAAAATTTCAAGTTCAAATTCTAAAGGCAAATAAGTGTACTATTCGCCTACTATAATAATAAATTTTGAAAAAAATATCAAACAATCTCAAAAAATTAAAATTCCTTCACTAATTAACTCATTGGAATTTTTGACCTTTAGGGTGTCCAATTTTCAGGTCTATCTAGCGCATCCCAAGTCATTCTCGGCGTAGTCTCATTTTAGGTTTTTATTCACTTGTTTACTGCCTTAAATGAAATATTGGTTCTACTAAATTTTTAAATTATTTTATTTTCATCATTTTTTGGCCCATCAAAGTTTTCTGACTAGTACCCAGCTCCTCTAGCCTTATAAAGGTATCCTGACTTCCCCATAACACTATTTAAGCCTTAAAGGTACTATTCATGAAACCTTGATCTACGTGCATTATAGGTTAGGCTAAAGTTCAACATTTAGGCCTTGACTTTCACAACAAGCCTTCAGTTATCCAATATCAGTAGCAAGGGGTGCACCTCAGACATGTGAGACCTATCATAGAAGGCATTAGGGGAGATGCAAGCTAGTTAGAGGAGGAGAGTATTTCATCTATAGGGCTAAGGATCACTATCAAAGAAATTGCCTGTAGAGGGCAAGAGGAGCAGCCTTGACATAGGTATCTATAGCACCACCCCAAGGTAGAGGGTAAAGGCAGACTACAAATGATCAGTCTAGTGACAGTTAGAGAACTCAACCAGCGGCTAGAGCCTAGGCAAGGCAATATGCCATTAGAGCCCAAGAAGAAGCAAAAGATCTTAACATGATAGCTGGTACATTTTATTTATTTGATACACCAATGTTATCTTTGATAGACCCTAGGTTAACTCATTCATATATATACACTACACAAGTAAGAGATAGAGGTTTTGAAATAAAACCTATGGATTTAGATATTTAAGTTAGTAATGCCATTAGATAAAGTGTGATAGTGAGTAGAATATACAGACAATGTCCTCTAGTGATTCAAGATCAGCTGTTCCCTTCGAACCTTATTAAATTACCCTTCCATTAGTTTGACATTATTCTAGGTATAGATTGGTTGTTAGAACATTGGGCTATGGTTGATTGTAAATAAAAGAGTCTTGCACTTAAGACAACCGAGGGAAGTGAGGTGATAGTTATAGGCAAGAAGAATACACTTATCTATTATAGCAAAACAGCTTATCTATAAGGGATGTCAAGCTTATCTAGCCCACGTAGATGATACTTGCCACTTCATGCCTAGTCTGGATCATATTCCAGTGGTGTTAGAATTTTTATAGGTATTTCTAGAAGAATTACTAATATTACCTTCACAATAGGAGTTAGATTTTGAGATTGAAGTATATCCGGGTACAACTCTTGTATCCATCACTCTGTATCAGATGGCACCTACAGAGTGGAAAGAATTAAAGGTGCAGTTATAGGAATTATTAGATAAAGGGTTTATCAAACCAAGCACCTCACCTTGGGAAGCACTTGTGTTATATGTGAAGAAGATAGATGGTTGCTTTAGCTATATACTACATAAGTAAGAGATAGAGGTTTTGAACTAGAACCTATAGATTTAGATATTCAAGTTAGTAATGCCATTAGATAAAGTGTGATAGTGAGTAGAATATACAGACAATGTCCTCTAGTGATTCAAGATCAGCTGTTCCCTTCGGACCTTATTAAATTACCCTTCCATTAGTTTGACATTATTCTAGGTATAGATTGGTTGTTAGAACATTGGGCTATGGTTGATTGTAAATAAAAG
>CANXYI011704755.1:0-14317 GCA_948208565.1 Hura crepitans
ATTCACATAGACTCATAAAAAAGACAAGAGATAAATACATGTGAAGTTGAAATCTAAAGTAGATGTCTGTACGGACTATGTTCCTCATAAGAGGGAGTCCATGTAAACTTAAAGATAAAATATACAAGAATGAGGCGAGATCATTCGTACAGACTACGCTTCTCGCAAGAGAGAGTCCATGCGGAGTATACAATAATTTTGATATATTAACATGCATTTTAGAGAATGAGATAATTATACAACATACTAACATTATAGAATAACAATAACATGGTAAACAAGATATATTAAAGCATGATATATAAGATAAATAAGACATTGTTATCTAAAATAAATCTGTACAGACAATGTATCATATACATGTTAAAAAAGTAAGTCCATGCAGACTTCATCATATTTACAAATAAGTCTATGTAATTAAGATAAAGATAACAGAATGAATATGATGTAATGACAATTAATTGTACACTATTAAACAACTTAAAATCATGACCTACTCCTATGATCAAAGCGAGGATTACATAGAATCACCCTACTTGTGATCAATCCTTGGAGATCATAGGTCCAATAAAAATAATATTATACAGAATAGACCTTATATATTACCTTATGAATAAACTCTTCAAGCAATAGCATAAAGGTGTAAGAGTATAGAAAGAATTATTTTAAGTCAGGCTAATAAGACTAGTAGAGCGATTCCTCTTTAGAGTCCTCTCTTGGACTCACAGATGGGTTTATTAGCTATTATGAATTTGATTCTCAACCTCCTCTCTTCCTCATGCACAAGAAAGGTATTTACAGGCTTAGGTTTCAGAGTTTTTCATCTAAAGGAAGCAGAATCCTAATAGGATTAGGATTTATAGTCCAAATAGGAAGATCTTACTTTTAGAGGATTTTACGTCGGCAAGTCCGTACGAATTTATATGGCTTAGTTCGTACAGACCTAGGTTATATGCTTTCCCATTAGTCTATAGGCTTTAGGTCAGGTCTTGGGCCAGGTTTGAGTTAGTTTATACGGACATGAACTTGGACTTTGTTCGGGTGAACCATGGGCCTTGGGCTTAGTAAAGCTTGTAGGTAAAGTATATCCATGCGAACCCTAAACTAAGTTCGTGCAGACTTGCTTCCTAAGGGGCTTGTGCCATTGCTTAAAAACCTATCTCTGTTGATCATCATAGGCCAAAAGGTGAGGTGTTTACAACCACTATGCTTCTTATCCTTTCGAGACTCTATAACATGACTTGTAATCTCCTTTTAGGTTTAGTCTCTTTATTCTTCTATGGGCTTTCAATTAATTAGACTGTAATTTATGTTTCCAACAAAAAAATCTTAATCAAGTTTACCACTTCTTATGATATGATTACAGAATTAACTCTTAATTTTATATACATCATAAAACTCATAGAATATAACATCTTGTTAAAACCTAATACTTCAACCCATAAAGCTGAGTGTCCTACATTATCTTCAAATGGAAGAACATCTTATATATCTCATATCTTTCTATTCTATAAAATAATGAATAATTATAAGCTCTTTCAAATGCATAGGAGATGTAGAGGCAACCCAGTTGTCATTAATATCCCCATATACTTTACAAATAGCTTCTTACTCCTAGCAGGAATGTCATCAATCAAATAAGGTAGAACATATGTGTCCAACACATAAACTCCTTGAAAACTCATTTCTCAAAATTTATTTCAGGTTACGTATTATATATTGTGTATTTCTAACTAAAGGTTGAGAGTATGATGTTAGATGTATGGTTGTGTACATGAATGCATTTTATAAGGTTTTTAATAAAAAAACATATTTTATTCCTAGTAGTTTATTGCAAACCAATAGCCTTCACCATTAATATGAGAAAACTCAATGCTTTTTCTAGTGAGACAGTACCCATCTCTTGTTAAGGTCAAACCTTGAGTTAGCTTAACAAGCTCAACATGTAACCAAAATAGAAGGCATCTCATGCCAATTGCATTTACATGCAATTACTGATTATTAGGTTACCAACTCTTAGTGCATGTATATCATATAAACATTTCCCAATCTTACCTCCAAACCCATTAGCCTTGAAGTAGCTCAACAAACTAATTGATTGTCTACGATGGACTCATTAATATAGTCAGAATATATTCGACATAACATGAGCTTAGATCAGCCCAAAAACTCAATACTAAGAAAAACTCTGATTCAAACTATATTAATAAAAGGTTTGCAAGTCTTAGTATTTATTAAGGGATTTCTTCCTTTTTAAGTCTCATCATGGTTTGCATACTTTGGTATGCTCATGCAAAAAGGTTACCTTGTTTTGGCATGCACATGCATATCTAATCTCATTATATAATACATATATGTTTAATCACATTAAATATATGATCTAGTTATGGACTTTTACTACATTGATTTTCCTAACCCAAGGAAATCAATTTGTACCAAACCCTAGGTAATATGCATGAATACAAATCCGATAAAGAAATAATTAAAACATTTTTGAGTAATTCTTTATTAGCTTATTTGAATTGACTTTTTTCTTTATTTGCTCCTTGCATTTCTTTTTCCTATTTTAATCCTATGTAACCTAATTACATAATCATTTTGAATAAGAAACATCACATTACATGTGAGTATAGTGAGATGAGAAGAGAAATACAATAGAAATGAGAGAAAGGCGAAGACACATAAGCCCAATTTACCAAAGAAAATGATTTATGCAATCATGATCAATCATATTGATCATAGTCCATAACTTGTCACCATGCCAAAACATATACCCTTAACATGCATTTTTAACACATTATGCATTTCTAATACATTGCATGTATTAAAACTTGAAATTTTGATTACGGTATTTTACTAGTATTATAACTCTTTATAAAACTAGTTAGGTTCATACTTTGATCAATCGGTCATGCATATTTGTAATCATAGAACTTTAATCAATATTAAACATGCAATTTAGTTACTTAACCACTTTAAATTATTAAATTACATCACTCAATTTGTAAGAGTTTTAACCTAATTAGAATTTTAAACAAATAAAGATTACAAATATTGTCATTTAGAATAAACATTCTAAATTAAAAGGAGAATTCAGTTAGCATTGTTTTCCTTTATCCTTATCCATTTGGATAACACTTACCCAATTGAGATTAGGGTAAAATCTAATCCTTGTCTTTAATTTGAAGTTCTAATCCAATTAGAATTTCAAATTAAAAGTGCATTAAAATTCAAATCTTACCAGGAATCGAATTCTAAGTAGGATTTGGTAGGATTTGAATTTATCATGATAAAAGTTATCTTATCCATATCTGATTTAATTTTTAAATTTTAATTTTAATTTAATTAAATTTAAGATGAAAATTTTCATAAATTTCCAAAAACAAAAAATTCAATCAAATTGAATTTTAATTTTAATTAAAAATCTTTAAATGGTAGTTCACTAAGAATTGAATTTTAAACGAACCATAAAACTGATTACAACTTGAACCGTGGAACCAATCCAAAATGATTTTAGATAAATTCCATTAGCTATTAACACATTTTTGGACCTTTAATAATCAATTTTATCAATTGAATTTGCCCTTGGAGTTGTTCAACCCATGGCAAATCGAATAGATAAAATTGACCATTACACGATTCAAAATTATGACAATCTTGATATTCAAGCAAGTTTTATGAATATAATTCATTTACAAATGACTTTTACCACTTAAAAACTTTTAATTAATATCATCAATATATCATATTTATGAAAAAATAATTTTGAAATTTTTGGAAAATAAATGAAACAATCCGTGCAACAATTGCACCTAATTCGATTTTTGCCCACTCAAAAATCCAAATTGTTGTTTCATCAATTTACCAATTTTATTCAAATTAATTTTCATGCATCATGTGGCTAGAAATAAAATCAGATTTTAAATCATCATATATTTGATTAAATCATAACATTTGCAACAAAATCATAAAGCACAAAAATCAAGAACAAACCCCCTCCTGTACACATAAGAGGACCTTTCATATGCATAAACTGATTCCAATTAATCTTTGAACAAAATTTTGATTTTTAAATTATGTTAAATCAACACTAATCATATTAATTTTGATATTATCAATTAAATAAAAATCAAGAACCATTTATACACAAAATCATATTTTATGTATTTTCTACCGTAATCATATTTTTTAACTGTCTCGAATCTTTTGGTGAACCTTCTGTGATACCAATCTTAGTTTTTCACGAGTCAAGCATAGTGGAAAATTAAAGTTTTTATGAAAAACTAAATAATGAATAGGTGATTGAATGATTTAAAATATTAAATAGATAATAAAAAATGTAGCAAAATATATTTACTATTAGCCATTAGTGCAGATTCCTTTTCTTCTATTCACCTCACCGAGTTGTCGCAAACTATAGTGATCCTCACTGAAAATACCTCCAAGATATCCATACAAGAATTGTGATAAGAAAACTACTCAAATTTTTATATGCTAGTAAGGAATTCGAGAGGATGAAGAAGAAGAAAGAAGAAATCACATTTAGCTTAAAGAAGATGTATGCGCCAAAAATAGAATGGTGGCTTTCTATTTAGCTTATCAAAATTAGCCCTTTTCTACCCTAAAAAGGCTCATTTAGGTCAGATGTTTAATCCTTAAAATCTAACCCACAAATCCTATTAAGAAGCCTATGAAATAAGCCTCTATTCAAACCACGCGCATGGCCCAATTTGGGCCTATACACCTTGTACACTTAGTAGGCCCTTTGCACACTAAATCTACTATGGGCTTTATATATAAGGCTCTATTGGGCCTCCCATTTGATAAGCTTATGGCATGATATATGATCTTTTTAACACTTAAAAGGTCTATTGAAATAAGATCCATTATGCACTCAAAATTGGGCTCTAAGGCCCAATCCATTTAAAACCCTAATTTGAGCGTGAACACTCAAATTGGACTCCAAGCCCAATTATTTCTTCTTTCTCATTTTTTCATCATTCACTATCATCTGATGTCATTAAATATTTAAAAATTTTGAATCTCATCTCAATTCTTTTAGTGTGTGACCCTATGAGTTTTCGAAGCACATTGGCAGTATATAGTGAATTAAAGTTCCAATCCAACTAAAACACTTATGGTTTAATCACATTGAATCTATAATTAATTCCCAATTAATAATTCATGTGTGTACAAGTCGTGAGAGATGTCTAGCCATACATCAAGACTACCCAAGTGTCAAAAAGTCAAATGGTTTGACTTAAACCTTCCATATTCAGTCACTATACAATCATTCTTTTCACCACACTTTATCTCATTTAAGTTTAAGTATAGGCTTTTATTAATTCAATACTTAATTAAGTATATCTAATTAAACCCTAGATATGTTAATTCTAATATTTATATCTTTATTCCCAAAATGCCCTTGTGAGTCTCATTCATACTTGCATTTCACTTTGGCCCAAAATTTTCTAATAAAGATATATTAGAAATATGACATAAACTCCCTATTATAATTTGGTGTAGTAAATCCTTTGTTGATCACTCAAATATCTTCAAGTATCTCATGTTATATCTAACCTCTTAGCTATGTATACTTCATGGCGATGTAAAAGTACTAGAGTAACACTTAATACTTAAGATAACCTTAGTGATCTCAAGTCCGAAGATACTTGAACCACTTATATGATGAGATGTTTTCACTGACATAGATTATGTATCCATGTGAATATCTCATAATGGACCTTCAATGTACTTGTTTTTTCAAATAAGCACCTACATGTTAACCCTAGACATTACCATACCTACTGCTTGACCAAGTCAAAGAGTATACATGTGCTAGTCTATCTGCATTAACAATGCCCCCGTCTTGTTAATACTATGACTAAGGATAATTTGAGTATTTCACATTTACATGCAATAGGATTCCCACATCATGAACTCTTCACGATTTCCTTTGCACTGTTAAATAATACTAGGGACTTCTTACAAAGTTAAGATATGTATCAAATAAATGAATTAACATAAGCAATGTGTAACAAAAAAACTCCTTTTTTATTGTAAATAAATGTTTAATATACACAAAATATCCCTATTACGTATGTGTTATAATGCATACAACTAATAAGAAAGGTATGGTCCTAACATGCTTAAATTATGTTTCATGTTATTTATTTTAATTGAATTCTTGTATGGTTGATATGAGTTCAAAGAAGCAATATAAGAATGATTCTGTAAAATACATGATAGTCTAATTATTAAGCTTTGATGATATGAAATATAAAGTATATGAAACATGTTGATACATTATAGGTATTTAATCAATTATATGGTTATAAAGGAAAGATGTGTAGCCCCATTTCTACCTAAGTTTCATTATGGCCTTAAAATAGTTTCGCATGCCAAATAAAGGACAATAGCAAATCTACTACTATTGATAACTTTAGCTATTCTGCAGTTCTATACCTTCGGGTACCACAGTTTGTGCCTTTAGGTACTATAGTCCTATACCTTTAGGTACCTATAGTTTTGCACTTTTGGGTGTCTACAAATCCCTTATCAGGGCAATAATATAGTTCTAAAATAAATTAAGCCAATTATAATTAATGTATGTCAAATGAAATCCTAAAATGAATTTAATCATAATGAACATGAATATATGCCTTTAAGAATGTGCATGTTAAAGCATGAACCGTGTATGAGTTATACACCTATATACATATCTATTATATTAATGCTTCCGTGTGACATTGTCCATGATACATGTAAATTCCATGGTAAATAAGGTAAGAAAAGTTATATAAAAGAAAAGTATACATGTATGAACTATGTGAAGTATTATTTTAATAAATCAATTTATTAAGGTTTATATCAAAGTTTTGGTTTGTGTATGTGTGTGTGTGTGTCTATATATATATAACTATTAAAGACAACTAGCGATTAGTCATCTAGACTAGGATACAAACCACTGAGCGATTACACTGCGTACAGGTTTTTCCTTCACATAGGTTTTAGCTTGGAGTTATCGAAGAGAAGAGTAGAGCTAAATACTACATCAGAATATACAAACCGAGCAAGGAATAAAATATAGTCTCTGGATTCTGTGATTTGTTTGGGTTGAGGTTATATAATTTATAATAATTGTCATATATGTTTAATGCTAAATCAAGTGGATATATTAAAGGAAATGATTTACTATAACTAACTCTAACCAACAATAGCATATAATATGTGTTTGTGCATGTGATTTATGATATGGTTATTGGATATGATTATTTAGTCATAATTACATTGTTTTTGAATAATGATAGTTTTATTTACTCAAAGTTTGAAAATGGAGTTTTGTGATGAATATATTTTTTTATTAGAGTTTTTCCTACAGGTGAATTTAGGTAGTGTCTCATATAGTTATTATGCTGCTAAAATTTCAGCATAAGGACCTACTATGATAATATTTAAAGGTAATTAAAAAGTTTTAATCTGGATAAGAAAATTTTTTCATTAAAGAGTAAAAATAAAATTTTCTAGCTCATCTTTTCATGTAATTTTATATCGCATATGTATGTTTTGTTATGCTTTTTGGATGTGTTGCAACTTCTTTTTATCAAGTTCTCTCGTAGAACAGGCAAGGGGTTATTACAGGATCATCGAGTGACATGGGTCAAAAAAACAAATGCCGTAAAATAAGAAATATTCAATCTTTTCCTCAAGCAATACTAAAACCTCGACCATCTAAGAGTCAAAAGGTAGAAGTAGGTATCATAAAAGAGGCTAAATAAATAACTCATCTAGCTCCTCCAGCAACGAGAGCATAAAAACTCAAGAGTTAACGAAATAGCATAGTAAAGAAAAAAAAACCTCAAAAAATAGGCTAAGAACAAAAATAAGAGGAACATAAACTTGACAAATATTTCAAAAACTTTGTCAAGAAATACAAAGTAGGTAAACTCAAAAAGCTAGAATTTGAGGAAAGCATAAATTCCTCCCAAGAAATAAATGAAGTCCATTTGCCCAAGTGATAGAGGGAAATTTGAATAAAGAAATACAAAGGGAAGCTTGATCCAAGGAACCATATATATAAGTACTTAATGCTTGTTAACATGCAAACTTTCAATAATGCAATTATATGTAGAGCCTTCCTAGGAAGATTAACTGGAGATGCGTCAAAGTGGTTTCATGACTTACCTTTGGAGTTAATAACATCTTTGGAATAGTTATTTAAAAAGTTCAAAAGAAGATTCATCATACAACTCCATAGCAAAAAGATGATGACAGACTTGCAAGGAATGATATAAAAAGACAATGAAAGCCTTAGAGACTTTATAAAGAGGTTTAATGACATTGCATCGAATATCAAACACTTGAATCCTAAAGTTGCTATTGTAAAAATGAAAAATAATGTCAAAAATACATGGCTCTACAATTCTTTAGTTACTGATCAGCCTACCATTTCGGGGAGCTAATGGACATAAACTTAGTCAATACAAGTAGGTTGATAGAAGGTATTTACCAAAGCTTCACATAAAAAGAAAAAATGAGGTAGAATAATTAGGGCAACTAGCTCTAATAGAAAAACTCTTAGTAGGAAGAATTCCCCTAGACAAATGGATGACGACAAGCACAAGAATAAAAATATATTCTAGCTTACTCTAATAAACACCTCTCCGGCAAAGGTGATAATATAAGCAAAATAGAATCATGGAATAGTAAACTGGCCTAGAATTTAAGTGATAAGTCATATAAAAGGAGAGATAAAAATAAGTTCTACAATATTCATAGAGATATGGGCCATGAAATAGATAAACGCCGACACCTCAAAGAGGAGATCAAAAGACAAATCCAAAAAGGGTTGCTCAAAAGATTCATAAAAAAATATGGCAATGATATAAGTCCAACATGTAAAGATAAAAGCAACCCTAAAAAAGGCGCAACCACTGGAATGATAATGATACGCAAAAAAGCGAAAGACTGCCTAATTGGGCAAAAGCGAGAATAATACATTTAATTTTTGGCAAAACCTTGTGCAAAAACAGCATTGGCAAAAGAAAGAGATCAAATCAAAGAGTGAATATATCAAAAGAAATAGGAGCCAATAACTCCAATCTCTATATCCACAAAGGATGTAAAGGGCGTTAAAGTTCCCCCGTAAAAATGCTTTAGTAATATAAGTATACATAACAAAGTTTATGGTAAAAAGAATACTACTGGATCATGGAAGTATAGTAAATTTGCTAATAATAGAGGCATATAAGAAAATGAGGCTGCCTATAGAGGATCTAAAGCCCATTTGAACACCTTTCATCAGTGTAAGAAACTCAATTGTTCCTCCAAGGCTAGATTGATTTGTACGTAGAGCTCAGAGAAAAAGGTATAACTAAAATGTATAAATAAACTTTTATGGTTTTAGACATTCCATTCACCTATAATGCAATTTTTTAAAGGCTGATGCCATATAATACAGAAGTAAAAGCCTGTATATGTTACTTGGTCATGAAGATATCAACTAATAAAGGGGAAATAATAGTGTATTGAAATTAGCAGGCAGCTAAGAAATCATATATGGCAACAAGAAAAGAAGCCAAATATGCTAATACCATAAATTCAACTAAAGAAAAAAGGAGAATGTTTTAAAAAGGTAGAGCCAACAAATGAAGTACTAAAGATAAAGTTAGCAAAAGGCAAAGAGATATCACTTGGAAGGGAAATACAAGCAAGAATTAGGAAAGCATTACCAAAGTGCTAAAAGAAAACATATGTGCTTTTGTATGAGAGCCAAATGATGTCATTAGCATAGACCCAAAGTGTATGGTATATAGATTAAATATAAACCCTGAAGCAAAACCAATATAACAAAAGAAGAGAAAGCATGCATCAAATAGAGAGGTATAATTAAAGATGGAGTTAATAAAGTTTTAAAAACAACACAATTAGGGAAGTTTAATTCTTAAAATAGTAGCAAACATAGTTTTAGTAAAGAAAATGAATGGAAAGATAAAAATGTGTGTTGATTTCACAGACCTTAATAACACAAGCACAAAGGACACTTACCCTTCACCAAGTATAGATCTGCTAATGGATTCCATGGTAGGTCATAAAGTTTATAGTTTTATGGATGCCTTTTTAGGATATCACAAAGTAGCTATGTTGGAATCTCACCAGAAAAAATGAATTTTATAATAGATGAAGGGCTTTTTTGTTACAGAGTTATGCCTTTTAGTATGAAAAATGTTGGATAACCCATTAAAAGTTGGTTAATAAGATGTTTAAAGAAGAGATCGACCGATAGTAGAAGTATATATAGATGATATAATTGTTAAAAGCTCCTATAAGGCAAACTATGTCGCCAATCTATGAAAGGTAAAGCAGATGTTGAACATGAAATTGGATCTCGAAAAATTTGTACTTAAAGTTTGAGTTAGGAAAATTCCTAGGATTCATGGTTAGCCAAAAAAGGAATTGAAGCAAATCCTAACAAAGTGTAGGCTATTCTAGATATACACCCACTAAGAAGCATTAATGAATTGCAAAAACAAAATAGAAGAATAACAGCCTTCAGAGGATTTATTTCATGTTCAGCTAAAAGATGCCTCTATTCTTTAAAAAATTAAGAAAAGCAAGAAACTTTAAGTGGGATGAGGAATGCCAAAGAGAATTTAAGGAATTAAACACATTCTTGAGTTGTCCCTTTCTCTTGAGTTAACTAGTTCAAGAAGAAAAACTATATCTCTCTACATTCAGAGAAACAATTGTATCAGTACTCGCTAGAGAAGCTTCAAAGTAGCAAAAGCCAGTGTACTATGCAAATCAAGTCTTGTGAGGAAAAGAGATCTAATCCAACAAAATGGAATAATTATTGCAAGCATTGATGATGAGTTTAAGTAGATCAAGGCATTATTTTAAGGTGCATACTAAAATAGTCTGAATAGACTATCCTGTAAAGAAAATCTTGTAAAAACCTGACTTAGAAGGAAAAATAGCAAAATAAATGATGAAAACTTTAGTGCTACGACATACAATTTGAATTCAGAATTGTTATGAAGGCTCAAATCCTCACAAATTTTGTCATTGAATTCATAGGATGCAAGTAGATCCTAAGAGGGGTAGGAAAGATGGCTAGGTGGGAATTGTACGTAGATGAGGTAGTAGCAGAGCAAAAGGCTAAAGCAAAGGTTGTATTCAAAAGGCTACATAAGGTCAAAATCAAATATGCCATGAAAATGACCTTTAAAGCATCCAACACTGTGATAAAATGCGAGGCATTTTTCCTTGGTTTAAAGCTAACCAAGGAAATTTGCCCATAAGAACTCATAATTAAGAGTGACTCACAATTAGTGGTCAATAAAGTAAATGAAAATTTCAAAGCTAAGGAGAAAATTATAGTACGATATCTAGTAAAAGCTAAGGAACTTCTAACTAAACTAAGTCAAATCAACATATTGTGGAGATTTCAACAAATTTCAAGGGACGAGAATACAGAAGCAGATGAACTAGCTAAAGTGGTGACTGGTACGTCCCCCATACTTACAAAAAAACGATGATTGAAAAAGTGATAGCCTAGTAATAAAACAAATAGAGGTGTTTTAGACATCAAAGTAATCCAACTGGATAGAAAGAATCAAATAATACCTAGAAAACAGAGAATTGCCTAAAAATGAGAATAAAGCAAGAATGATCATTCAAAAAGCACTACAATACTCCATTATAAATGGGCAATTATATAAGAAGGCTAGAATAAATCCATGGCTAAACTGCATTATAGTATAAGAAGGCGATTACATAGTATGAGAAGTGTACGAAGGCATTTGTAGCCTTATGTAAATGCCTAATCAATCATAAGGAAATTATTGCTATCCGACTACTATTGGCCCATAATGTATAAAGACGTAGAAGATGTAATTGAAAAATGCTCACAATGTTAAATTCACAAGAAAGTCTTAAGAAAGCCATCAGCACTTTAGTAGCTGATAGGCATAAACTAGCCGTTTGACTAATGGGGTGTGGATATTTTAAGCTTATTTCCAATAGCAAAAGAGCATAGGAGATTCCTAATAGTAGCAATAGAGAACTTCTCAAAATTGGTGAAAGTGGAACTAGTTGCAAGAATAACAGCCGGGAAAATCAAAGACTTTGCTTAGAGAGAGAGATCATTCGTAGATTTGAACTACACAA
Organism: Hura crepitans; assembly: GCA_948208565.1. Taxonomy (NCBI): domain Eukaryota; kingdom Viridiplantae; phylum Streptophyta; class Magnoliopsida; order Malpighiales; family Euphorbiaceae; genus Hura; species Hura crepitans. The sequence continues at coordinate 12,169 of CANXYI011704755.1, forward strand.
AATAATCATTGTAGATAATGGAAAACAATTTGATTTAACCATATTTCAAGAATTATGCCACAACCTTAAAATTCAGCTAAGGTTTACATCAGTGGCTCATCTCCAAACTAACAAAATGACAAAGGTGAAAAATAGATTAATCTTAGAAGGGTTGAAAAAGAGATTGGGTGAATCTAAAGGGAATTAGGTCAAAGAATTACTAAGAGTTATATGGGATTATAGGACAAAAGCCAAAATAGTGATAGAAGAAACTCCATTTTCCCTAACATATAGATCACAGGCCGTAATACTAGTTGAAGTAGGGCCTCTACATACAAGATGGAGATGTTCAATGAAAAAATAAATGTAGAGGAGCACAATTTAGACTTAAATATGATAGAGGAAATGTGAGAATTAGCTATGATCAAAATCAATGCCTATAAAGCAAAGAATTTCAAGATTTTAAAACACAAAAGTCAAAGAAATACAATTTAAAGTTGGAGATCTGGTATTCAAAGAGGCAAAAATCCAACAAGGTAATACAAGAGTGGGTAAATTAATGCCTAATTAGGAAAGGCATTTCATAGTATCACAAATAGTTAAGCACGTAATATACAAGTTAAAACCTATTGAAAAATAATAGATTCTAAGAATATAGCACATTGAAAAGCTCAAAAAATACTTTGTGTATTGTACTAATATATTTTATGTGTATAAGCCGATTAGGCTTAAGATTACTAAAAAAAGGTTCATTTTAAGCACAGGGTGCCAAATGTTTGTTAATAATAGGCTAATAGTCTAAGACCATTTAATGAAGTTATCTATTAAGTAGAAGTTCCAATAAATTGACATAAACTATAGATTGACATAATAGTCATGAAGTCAAAAAAATCTAAACAAGACATGTAAAGGCAATGTTAAATGGAACATCCTAGTTTATTTTTACACAGGTATTAAAGTACCTAGGCAAAAGGCCTATATAAGGTCAAAATTATAAGCTACAATGCAAAATAAGCATAAAATATAATAAGACGAGCACAACAAATTATCCGATTAGATAAAATATTAAGAACTAAAGAAATCATAATAAAGATTTCACCTTATCAAGCCTAAAAGTAAGAAAGGCATTTAAAAAGGTATGTACTATAACACTGTTTCAAAAACCTAGTACATACTAAAATTATATTTATGGGCATATCATAAAAAGGCATAGTTTGGACATTAACAAAATAAGTTACAAAAATAATTATAAAGCTTCAGTATCATTGTCATTGGCATCATTGCCCTGAAGATATAGAGGTCCTCCTTTGTCCTTATTTAGAGCTTTAAATCTTCAACCTAGGAAAAATCCATACTCAAATACGTTTTCATCAACTCAGAATAGAAGTGGAACTCCATAGAGTTGACAACTCCACTAAGTTCATTGATCACTTTATTTTCCTTAGCCTTTAAGTTAGAAGAACGTTAAGCTTTCAGATCGGCATTTTTTTTGTTTGACTAGTAGCTCTCCTTCATAATCTTTGATTTTGGCTTCAAGTTTGGCTTGTCTTATCTTTAATTCTTGTATTTTGAGAGCTTAGGTAGAGACAAGCTATTGTGATTCAGATAGCTTTTGATTTTTCACATGCAACTCTTGGGTTTTACCCTCAAGCTCCTTTTGTCTCATCTTAGTGACACTGATACGCTTGCCACAAAGCTTCTTTAAAGAAATAGCTAATTGAACACCTTACATGTAAAAGGAATAAGGTTAGTTAAAAGGAACATTTAAAGGATATTGAAATAATAAGATGAAATTACCTCTAAAACCTGACTAGTAGATCAAGCTGCAAGTTCATTTGGGTCTTTGCATGTAGCATATCTTTCCTTGTCGGTAGCCAAGTCAATGGAATGTCGAAGTACTCGGTAATGGATAACACCCTAATGGAAGCTATTTTCCTAGCTACTTCTCTAAATCTTCCTTTATGTTTGGAATTAGAAAGAACCTTATAAAAGAGTTTTCAAGAGCAAGTTGATCCTCAGCAACACGAGCACCACCCATGTCCATTACGTCCGTTATTATCCTAGTAATCACCAGCAGTTCAAAATCTACTAACACATTGGGCAAAGTGTTGCTTAAAATATCATCAGTCAAAATCTCTTTAAAATAATGCATTACCATGTGAAACTTTTG
>CANXYI011704840.1:0-21247 GCA_948208565.1 Hura crepitans
AAAGATTATGGTTAAGCTTGCAAATTGTTCCTTTAGTCTTTTGGCCCTTGATCTTATTTTTGGTCCATCAAGCATGGTAAAATCTCCATTTTGCCCTCGTATGTTGGAATGACCATTTTGCCCTCCTTTGCTTGCATCATACATCCTCCTGTTGACCACACTAGAGGCCTACTCCTAGTTTTTAGGAGAGAGGATCGTGAACTAGCACATAAGGCTTGATGCTAGCCTTATTCCTCAGAAACCTCCTAACTCGATATTATTCGAGAGCTATATAGACGATCTAGAGTTTGTGTAGGGTATAACTGCGGGGATTCCTGGGGCTACATTAGTAGAGGATGGTGCAAAAGGCTACACTTCTTAAGCCTTAGCTCACTTGCTTTCTTAAGTCCCTTATATGTTAGGACCTCCTCTATCTCAGGTGAGTTTCTTAACTTTTGATTCATTTTAGAAATGTTCCTTAACTTTGTGTGTCTATTATAGCCTACTGCTGTTCTTAGGGCTAACCCATCTTCGATAAGGAAACAGTCGAGAACTACTCCTAGTTCTCCTAGCTCTTAGTTCTCACTTCCCCCGTCACAGAGCGGAGTTCCTGGTCCATCTACTGGTCAGACCTTTTTGCCTAGCGAGGTTATTAGTGCCTTAGTGGATGTCTTTGAGCTAAGTTACATATGCTATGATGTTGATGAGGAGCTGTCTTTTGCCTGACTTCATATAAAAGAGAGCTGGCCAATTCCTTTTGAGCTTGAGAACACTACTTTGGTAAGGTTATTGGGCTAGTCATTCACATTATTTAGGTCTTTAAGCGTCACTTATGGTTTATGCTTCACTCTTCTAGTTAGGTGAAGAGAGCTCCAGTAGAGAGGACTACTTAGGTAGTAGAGGTGTTTCGAAGAGCCATGATTGATGAGACTTGAGTATTTGCTATTAGTAGTTTTCCTGTAATGGTTAATTTTATGTATTTCATAGATGTTATGTATGTTATGCATTGATCCTCCACTTTTTTTGTAGAATGAGCTATCAAGGCAAGTTGTTACCCTGTGTGAGGTCAGAAAGAAGGTGAGAGCCTTCAAAATGGCTGAGAAGCTTATGATCTCCTCCGATGATGAAGATAAGAAGGAAGATGATGATGTTAGGGAGTAGGCTAGGAGGCACCCCCTCTCTTTTTGGCATGTTAGGGAGTAGGATATAAGGCATTCCCCCATATCTTTTGTTGGAATAGGAATTATTACCTTCCTATTTCAAAACTTTTGAACTTCTATCCACTTATATACAAATTTTTTTTTTGGTTTTATTTTGAAGTACATTTGCCTTTTAGATACATTCACTATGGATGTTTTATTCACCTTTGCAAACTATATAAACTTGAGGTGATTTAGTCCGTGCGGACTTAAAATAACTTTAGTCCAGGCGAACTTAAGGTGACTTAGTCCATGCGGACTTTACCTATGTTAGATTACAAACTTTGTTAGATGATGGTATAAACATACCTTACTTGGTCTATGCAAACTATGATGCTATTTTAAGGTATATGCAGACCTCCTCACATGTTTTAGATTCCTATTCCTAGTTAAAAGAGGAATGGTGGGGATTTTTGACTTATAAATACCCCAATCCTTACCTTCTCATGTCATGCTCTCATCATGTCCTCTTTCAAATAGGATTTAAATAAGATTTTGGAATCAAAGGCATCTTGGAATTCCTCTATTCTTGCCCCTTTTTCTTCTCTTAGATTTTTGAGAAAGGTTTAGATTGACCTTATTTTGTTGAATTCTACAGTGTGACATTAGGACCCTATCTTCCATGTTTTTATCTTTGACCATCAAGAGATTTCCCTAACTTTAGAAGAATTTACTGCTATCTTAGACTACCAAATCACTCTGAATACCCCTTTAGCCCTACCTTCTTTTGAGGACCATTACCCTATGAACATTGTCCTTACTCTGGGTTTTTCTCCTGTTGTAGCTCAAAAGATAGTGCCCCGCGTAGGTCTGATTTCTTTACAAACAATTTTAGGCCAAGCCCATCAATTTCCCATGAGCTCAGTGGAATGGGCGAAATGTGTTTTGCTATGTATTCTTAGGTGTTGGCTCGTGATTAGTTCCAAAGATGAAGCCTGTGATTTCAAGACCCTTTATCTTCTGACTACAACCCTTTTGATGTTTTCCTAGCTAAAACCATCTAAGGTTTGGATGCTTTAAAGATAGGAGATATTAACTTTGTAACTGAGAGTCTGCTCCTCTTACAAGTATGTGTAAAGGGACTATCGTGAGTTTTCATCTTCTTTTATTATGACCCTAATTTTTGCCTAGTACACCCATGACGGTTTTCACACTAGTGGGTTTGCCTAAGTTTTACTTAGGTGGTCCTTTACAGATTTTCCTACCTAATGACTTTCTTCTTCTCTTTTTTTGATAGATTTAGTTATAGGAGAAGTTAGGATTGCTTGTTCCTCCACTTGAAAAACTTTGGGTGAAGTATGCTTCACACCACCATTGTGAGAGGAAGCTTATAATAAAGTGTGATTCATATAACCAGTGGCTTTATGGCTTGATACTACTATCATGGTCTGATGGAGATATCCCTAGTGAAAAATCGACCATTTTACTCTCTCCTATCATACCAGTTATGTTCTTTTGATTGGGTTGAGGTATGCTACCTTCTATATCCCTTTACGCATCCTGAGGCAATTTGGTCTAGTGCAGAGGGTACCTTTTAAGCCTTTAGGATTTCATGATGGTCCTTTGACGTGTCACTTCCTACACTCCTTACCTAACTTATGGCAACAACGTGCCATCCTGAGGGACATGCCTAATTATACAACTGATGCTATTAATACTAATGAATATTACAAAAAATGGATCTTAAGTGATGCTAATGACAATAGAACATTAGTGTTGAAAAGGGAAAATGAAGATAATATTCCTAATTTTGAAAAGAAATAATATATGTAGAATTTGATTACTTGTATGACCTTTTCCTTAATAAGAATTTGCATATTAATGATCATGACTAAAATGTCCTTATCATTAAATGCATTTGAAACTATTCCCATTAATCTTAGCGAATGTATTAATTTCCATTAATAATATTGTTGTTACTAATTAGCCTTGGAAAAGGTTTTCTTGATTGGACATTCTCTCTCAAATCCCTTAATTTTTGTATAAAGTGCCTTATTGGGTTTTCACCTTATTAGGGTGTCCTAATTTTTGCCTAAACCACCCTATTCGGGTTTTTAGCTTAGTGGACATTTTTTTAATAGAAATACTTCTTTAAGCTGTCTGCATTAACTAGCTTTGAGAATTCATTACCCTCCAGATCTGAGATCTTGATGCCCCCATGCTTGAGTACTTTCTTAACCAAATATAGACCTTCCCAATTGGGCTTGAATTTTTCCCTAGGGTCTGATAATAAAGGTCTAATTTGTTTGAGTACCAGGTCACCTTCTTGTATAGTTCTAGGCTTGACTTTCTTGTTGTAAGCTCTTGTAATTCTCTTCTAATACAATTGCATATGATAGAGAGCTTTAAGTCATTTTTCATCAATCAATGCCAATTACTCATATCTACTTCTGGCCCATTCTACTTTAGGTATGTTTACTTCTAACACAACCCTTAAAGAAGGTATTTCAACCTTAATTGGTAGTACTACTTCCATGCCGTGTACTAGTGACTAAGGTGTAGCATGGGTAGATGTTCTAACCATCATCTTGTATCCCCACAGTGCAAATGGTAACATATCTACCCAATCTTTATAGGTAACAATCATGTTTTATAGAATTTTCTTGATATTTTTATTGGCTGCCTCTACTGCATTGTTAACCTGAGGTCGATACGGAGAAGACTTATGATGTTGGATCTTGTACTTCTACAAAAGTTGCCTAGTTTCTCCTTGAAACTGCACCCTATTATCTAAAATGACCTGTTATGGCAATCCATACCTATAAATAATATTTCTTTCAATAAAGTTTCCCATTTGCCTTACCCCTAATTTATTGAAAGACTCTATTTTGACCCATTTCTTAAAGTAATCAACTGCTACCACTATAAACTTATGTCCCCTTGTAGCTGACGGCCTTATTTCCCTAATTATGTCAATTCCCCATGTTAAAAATGGCTAAGGAGATGATAAGTTGGTCAGGTCATTGGGTGGCAGATGGCTCAGGTTCCTATATATCTGGCATTTATGGCACCTTTTCACAAAATTATAGCAAACTGATTTCTTGCTTATTTAGTAAAAGCCTAATCTCATGATCTTCTTTGTTAGATTCCTCCCATTCATGTGAGACTGTAGACCCATACACCTCCTCGAGTACTCTTTGGGCTTTCGATTTGTCTATACACCTGAGTTCGATCCCATCCGTCTGTCTTTTGTATAACATGCCTTGGAACGAGATAAACTGAGTGGATAATTTTTGGAGAGCCTTTTTATCTTTCTCAGTTGTGTTTTTTAGGTATCATCCCATTTTAGGTAGGTTTGTATATCATGGTACCATGGTAATTCCTGATGGGATTGTTCAGTAGTGTTGCTGACTATACTAGTATAGGTGGGAAACTTTATCTTACTAAAATACATTAGCTTGGGTAGGTACTTTTTGGTGAGGCTTGACATAGACATCAAAATGGCTAAGGCATTAGCAACTTAGTTTTGTTTTCTAGGGATATGGTGAAAAGTATAGTGATTAAACCTTTTAGTAAGGTCTGTAAGTATCCTGACATATTTGCTTAGGTTTTTATCCTTGACTTTCTAATCACCTTTTACCTATTAGATGACTAGTATCAAGTCTCTATAGACATCAACCACTTTTACCCCCAACTGATATAGAGTTTTGAGACCATACACATATGCCTCATATTCAGCCATATTATTAATGGTAGGAAACTCTAATTTTCTTGCTAAGAACATTTGTTCACCTTCTAAACTGATAACCAGTACCCTAGCACCTGCTCCCTTTTGGTTAACGGCCCCATCAAAAAACATCTTTCATCCTTCTTAGGATATTGCCCCCAAGTGTTCATCTGGAAATTTATACTCCTCCTATTTTGCTTTAATCGGGTGTTGGGCTAGGAATTTAGCTATATCTTAGCCTTTAATAGTTTTCTTGGTGATGTAGGAGATATCAAACTCTTGAAGGAGTAAGATCCAACATCCTATCTTACCTACTAGGGATCGTGCAGTTTGTAAATATCAGAGAGGGTCATGTTTTGCCATTGCCTCTACTTTGTAAGATTGGAAGTAGTGACACAATGTTTTTGATGCCTAGATTATGCCCAAACATATTTTCTCTACTTTTATGTATTTTTGTTCATACGAGAGTAATTTTTTGCTTAGGTAATAAACTGCATTCTCTATTTCAGCTTCATTTGATTGTGCGATCAATGCCCCTATCGAAGATCTTTCCACTACTTGATATAGGATTAAGGGTTTTCTCGATTTTGGGGGTTTTAAAATCAAAGGATTAGTTAGATACTGCTTGATGAATTGGAAAGCTTTCTCGTAATCGTCATTCCACTCCTTCGATTGTCCTTTGCGTAACAGGTTAAATATAGGTTCACAAACTGTGATGAGTTTAGATATGAACTTGCTAATATACTATATTTTGCCTAAGAACCCCTTAACCTCCTTTTTTGACTATGTGGTAGGCATGTCCATGATGGCTTTCACCTTGTCAAGGTTGACTTCAATCCCATTTTTACTCACTAAGAATCCTAATAGTTTTCCTGTTGTGACTCCAAAAACACATTTCTTAGGGTTGAGCCTCATGTTAAATTGGTCTAACCTTTGGAAGAACTTTTTTAATGCTTCGAAATGTCCTTCCCTCTCTATAGATTTTACCATCATATCATCTATGTAAAATTTAACTTCTTTATGCATCATGTCATGGAATAGTTTAGTGGTTATTCGTTGATAAGTGGCTCCCACATTTTTTGACCTAAAAAGCATCACCTTGTAGTAATATATACCCTATTTTGTTATAAAGGTAGCTTTACATTTGTCTATTACTTTCATCAAATTTTGATTATATTCAAAGAATTCATCAATAAATGAATACATAGTGGCCATTGCTACACTATCCACCAATATGTCTATATGGGGTAAGGGAAAATCATTTTTTAGACATGCCTTATTTAGGTCCGTGTAGTCTATGCATATCTTAACCCTTCCACCCTTCTTAGGTATTGGGACTATATTGGCAAGCCAAGTAGTGAAGACTATCTCTTCGATGAACTTTGCTTTGAGCAACTTAACTACCTCTTCCTATACCTTTTTTGCCTATTTAGGCCTCATTCTTCTAAGCTTTTGTCGAACTAGGATGGTGTGATTATGCATTGGGATATCATGTTCTACAATTTCTCAGTTGATCCTTGGCATATCATTATAGTTCTAGGTGAAAATCCTTATGTATTTCTTTAGTAATCTCAAAATTTTCTTTTTCTTTGACAGTAGTATCATGGGCAATTAACACATTTCTTACTTGTTCATTGGTGCCAATATTAAAAGGATTAGTTTTAATGCAATTAATGTCAAAAATGGTCATGCAATGATCATTTGTATACATATTACCATCATGAGAAAGATCACACAAATAAGCATATTCATCATTCATTTTATTACAAAGTAAATTGTTCACCTCAAAGAGGTCACAAAGATATAATTCATCTACAAATAAATCAGAGTCCTCTAAATTAGGCATGTCCTCCAAGAGGTTAGGAAAGATCTCTTCAATAGCTAGTGGCTTTGAGAACACTTCCTCTGTCTACTAAACTTGAGTGAGATGCCCTAACTCCCAATCGACGATGTCGGTAAAGATCTCAAATATTAGCTTGTAGCATCCCTTTATTATGGCAAGTTCTAGGATCCCATCATACTTGATGCCTTTCTATTTGACAAAATAATCTCCTAAAGAATTGCGTTTTATTGGGCTGCCTTCTTTACTCAGATCATAGCCTAACCCCTTTGTATCTTTCAAGGTATACAGCTGTAGAGGTTTAGTGATGCCTTGCAAGTTCTTCCCTAAACCAGCTCATAGGAAAAAGTCCATCCTCTTTATCATTTTGGATATAGATAGGTCCATGTAATCCTCATAAATTCCTGCAACATGGAATCCTGTGAAAGGCTAGTTAGTGATAGCTAGAGTGGAGATAACATGATTAACTTCAGCCTTTATAGTGATGATGTTACCCTTGTATGGGAATTTGATCATTTAGTGTAAGGTTTAGGGGACTCCTCCAAGCTTGTGAAACCAAGGCCTCCCTAACAAGATAGAAAAGGTGGTAGGGATGTCAATCACCATGAATTTGACTTCATCAATGACTATTCCCACCTGTACCTTGACTATAACCATTTAGCTTGTCTCTTAGTATCATCATAAGCCTTTATAGTTATACTGGAGGGTGATAAATCCTCCTTCTTGATTCCCAAACTAGCTAGGATCTTGGTAGGATAGACACAAAGAAATGAGCCATCATCTACCATTGGACATCCTATCTTTTTCCCTTTTACTTCAACTTTGATGAAGAGGGGTTTATTGTGCTCCCTTCCCTCTTAAGGCAAGTCAGTGTCTGAGAATGTAATAAGGCCCATGTTACCTATTTTCATCACTTGTACAAGCTTATTTAGTGTAGTGGTTGTGGAAATAGCAACTTGACCTAGGGCTTCAACCATTTTATGCCTATGGTTTTTGGATGACATCAGCAGGTCCCAAATGCTGATGTTGGCCTGTGTTTTCTTAAGTTGCTTTAGCACCTCCTCATGCTTATCTCCTTTGGGTTCAAGTTCTTTCTCTAGTAGGATCTAATCATTCTTTTCTATGCTTTCCACTATTTCTCCTTTAACCCATTTTAGCTCTCTCTTACCCTTTTTGAAATCCTCATAAGAGGATTTATCCCATAAGTTCTTGCTCTCCCTAACCTCACGGTCACTCTCACTATCCCAAAAAACCAGTTATAAGGATTGATTCACTCACCCTCACTCCTATTTCTATAGTTAAGTCAGACCCATAGATTTCCCTAAGCACATATTCTTCGGGTAATCCAGATTTGAGGAGGCATGAGGTGTGGTGTTTTGGCAGGGAGTTTGATGAAGTCTCAGGGTTAGAGATTTGCTTTGAGTTGATGAGATCCTAGTTAGCTCTCTTGAGGTGTTTGTAGTTGTCAATGAGGTGCCCGGTTCTTTAATGATAAGCACAATATTGATCATGCCTATGATTAAATGGTAATGGCCCATTGAATGGATGGTGTGGAAGTGGATGTAGCTTTCCTTCTTTAGTGAGTTTCTTCAAACACCATGACAAGGACTCACCCAAGTTTGAGTACTTGCAGCCTTGAACTACATGCACCTCACAGTCTTCATAGAAGTTCTAGCATTATCACTTGCAAAGGTGGAGTTATTGTTAGATCTCTTATAACCTTTGTTTTGATACTTGGCTTCAAGGTCGATAGCAATGTCCTTAAGTTATTCCCAGGTGGTGATTCCCTTAGCAATAAGCCCATTATTGATATAGCTATTGGCATTTCTAATGAACATCTTAATCTGGTCGATATCTTCTGACTTATTCCTCATCTTTAGGATCTTCTCCCTCTACCTCTATAGATAGTCAGAAAAACTTTCATTAGGCTTTTACTTAATTAGTTCCAGATCCTTCAAAGTGATCTCAACACTAGCATTATTAGCATATTGCTTGTTGAATGATCTTGCCAATTCATTTTAGTCTTTTTTGACCCTTCTCTCTTGGTAATGATACTAGTCAAGAGCTTAGCCTAGAAGGGACATGCTAAATAGGCTTATGATTTACTCTTCTATCAGATGGGTGGCTCTCATGGCTACTACATATTGTTTTAGATAAGTGCGAGAATTAGAAGTCCCATCAGACTTGCTCAGACTAGGCATCTTAAACTTATAAGGAATTGAGTGATCTGGCTTTAGACTGATGTCATCTAAGTCAATATCTTTGCCCCCAGTTACCAATCAAGACATGGCCTCTATATTCTCATTTAACTTCTTTAGCTGGTCATTTTCTACTGCCTTAAGAGGGGGTACCCTATTGTAAGTCTTGACTACTTATGGCACTTCATCATCTAATAACTAGTTATCTTTAGGTTCTCTAGCTATTTCCTTCCCCTTGTTAGTACCTGAGGTCTATCCTACCTCTTATGGATTCTATATATAAGATAGAGCATTAGTAACCAGCACCATCATTCTTCTCTCCATCTTAACCAATGCCATCATTCTTCTCTCCATCATTCCTCGCTTAGGTTGTATAGGTACTTTTATGTTAACTCTACTGAGGCACTTGCCTACTCTCTTCCACTGCATAGTGAGTGAAGGATCAATGGTGGTTGTCAAAACAAAAGGTTAAATGTGATGCATATACAGTATAAACAATGTGAGATGCAAATGATGTATGATGTGCAATATATGTTTGTGATGCAGCAGAAGACAAACACATGCAATAGTCCTTCTAACCTTATTTCTCCTACACACATAGTCTCATTCATTCTTTCTAGGTGGGCTTACCTAAAAATCATTGGGGGATGCATAGGTTCAAACATGGGCTTAGTTAGGCCTAATAACCCCTTGTATTTAAAGCACAAGCAAATACGGTGGCCTTAAGACATTTATGTCTTATTTAATGTGAAATTAGGGTGGGCCCATCCCAAACAAAGGGTATAATAGGCTTGTCCCCAATTCAAATATGGTTAAATGTAATAGGCCCATATAGTAATAAAAAATGCAATCGCAAATACTTATGGTCATACAACCTTGGGGAAGTTGCTAAGCTTTGACTATATGGGCCAGTGGTTTAGTCATAAGGTTATTATAGCTCTCATAAGTAGAGGTCCCAGGTCTTTCTAATCAAGGATAATAGCGACTGATTAGTTCACCCTTTCATATACCCAAAGGTACGAGGCATGTGAGTGATGGATATGCTAGCACTTCTCCATTCTTAAGTGAAAAATGGAGTCAAGGTTCACAACACCATCTATGGTAACAAGGACATAATTTATAAGAAGTGTAATACATGAGACTAATAAAGATTAGAATATTTAGATGATATATTATTTGGCCACTTTAAGATTAAAATTTCTCAATCCCTAGCAGAGTCACCACTATAGAGAATTATGATATTTTACCGAGGACGAGAGTGGTTAGTGGAGTCACCACCTGGCTTCCACACCAGGACCTCTAATTTTTTATACCAGAAAAGTTTGAAATTTCATATCTTATTTATGCCCTTATAATATGTTGTCCATGTATATTGTAATGTTTATCAGTCCCTTATCAATCAGCATGCATTATTTTTAATTTAATGATATCACTTTACATATAAAGGAAGTAAATTATGATATTTAAGAAATATAACAAACATATCTATATATCTAAAAAATAGGTCATTCATTAGCTGTTAATTAACTTGACAACTACCCGTAATTCCATAGGAATTAGCAATAATGGCCCAACTCCCATCTTTAAGAGATTGGCCTTCAAAAATACATTTTATTATTGTGACTTTTGATTAAGAAAAACTCAAATCCATTTTATTAGAAAACACCAATTAATTATATAGAAAATCATTTTAATGTGAAGTTAAGGTTTAGTGTGTAAAATGAGTTATTTACTAGCTATTTCAAACCCAAAACAAGCTAAAATACACCATAAGTGTATAACTAAGAAAATAGATTATAGCACTAAAATGGTCCCGCTCCTACGTCGCTTATTCCCTATGGACATTTTGAAGGTCTAATCTTAGTTTGTGCAGACTATCTCTAGGATAGGTCATGTCTATCTCAACTCTTGGTCTAGCAAGTAAGTCCAGTCAACAACTCAAAGGACAACAAAATCAAATGATGTTAAATCATGATCATATGAACATTAACATATAATAAATAGAATATGAACATATTTAAGGCATATGAATCAAAAAAACAATGATTATATAAACAAAGCATACTCTAAAGGGCCATCATACAATTCATCATTTATAGGTCCATGCGGACTATAGCCCTAGTGACTTGGAGTCCATGCGAACTACTTATCAATCCCTTACACACATACACATACTTTCATAAATGACATTAACATACAGGTAGAATAACTCACAATCACCAATTAGCATATAACAAGATACTTAAAATATAGAATCATGCTCACTGGATATGAGTTTGTGCAAACCAACTAGTCATATTTACATAAGGAAAATAAGGCCATGCTTACTAACTTATCTTGCTTGTGCTTAAAGGAACTAGGTCCGAGTGGACTTAGACACGCTCATGATCATATTCATTCAATGCTCTCTAACAGAATAAAATCATACTTAATATTAACTGTAAGAATTGATTATACATCACACTTATCATTATAATAGCCTACTCATCATGAACTAAAGTAAGGATAACAAAGTATCATCTCACTTACATGTCAATTTTAGAGATCCTAGGCATATAAAATAGCAACAAACACATAATAAAGCTCAGACGTTACCTGAATAAAACTTCTCTTCAAGTGATAGCACGAAGATCTCAAGGCTTCAAGTGAGGATGATTCGAATTATCTTTGGATGAAGCTCTCATAGTTTTCTTGATACTCTCTCTTTTGTGTGTGATTAGCAAGATAAAATCTTTCAGCCTCCTCCCTTTTCTCTTTGGTTAAAGAGAAGTATTTATACGTAGGTTTTTTATTTTTATCTAGAAAGGAGTCCTAATCCTTATAGGATTCTGGCTCCTGGACTGAATAAGAAGAATTCTACCTACAAAAAGGCTTCTTCTATCGGTAGGTCCATCCGGAGTTATTCGTGCTAGTTCACGCAGACTAAACTTTTCTTATACTAGTTTATGGGCTTCTTGGGCTGGGTTTTGGCTTAATTTGTGTAGTAAGTCTGTGTGGACCTATCTCTTAAAGGCTTTGTGCTATGCTTGAGAGTTTATCTTTGGCTATCATCATAGGTCAAGGGTGAGGTGTTTACGCCAAGGCCCTACATATAAGGCCTTTTTACCATCTTCTCTCCATTTCGATATGGGATAGGTTGCTTATCCTTCCTAAGCATGGCCACCCCACTATAGGACATGAATGTTCTCACTCATCACACTTTTACTAGGGAGGGTCAAGTTCTGATACCAATTGTAATAGCTTGGCCCACCTGGTTAGTATTATCCATTTTGGCCTGGGTTACCCGGTCACCTCATGGCTTTATCCTTTGGGCAAAGGGTGCAACATGAGGACTTCCCAAGAGGTCACCCATCTTAGTACTACTCTCATCCAAACATGTTTAACTTCAATAAAAGGCCCTACTTATAAGGTCTTTTACTATTTTCCCTCTATTTTGATATGGGATAGGTTGCCTATCCATTCTAAGTGTGCCCACCCCACCTTAGGACACAATTATCCTCACTCATCACACTTATACTAAGGAGGGTCAGGCTCTGATACCTATTGTAATAGCTCAGACTGCTTAGTTAGTATTGTCTACTTTAGCCCGAGTTATTCGATCACCTCACAGCTTTGTCCTTTAGGCAAAGGGTGCAACACAAGAACTTCCCAAGAGGTCACCTATCTTAGTACTACTCTTACCCAAACATGTTTAACTTTAGAGTTCTTATGGGATTTGATCCCTTAACACATAAAAGCATGCTAACCAAGGCTATCAAGGCTTTACTTATAAGGCCTTTTTACCATCTTCCCTCTATTCTGATATGGGATAGATTGTCTATCCATCCTAAGCATGGCCGCCCCACTTTAGGACATGAACATCCTCACTCATCACACTCATATTGGAGAGGGTCAAGCTCTGATACAAATTGTAATGGCCTATCCCGCCCGATTAGTATTGTCCGCTTTAGCCCGGGTTGCCTAGTCACCTCATGGATTTATCCTTTAGGCAAATGGTGTAGCATGAGGACTTTCTAAGAGGTCACCCATCTTAGTACTACTCTCACCCAAACACGTTTAACTTTGAAGTTTTGATGGGATCTAATCTAGCCATGCTTAGGATGGATAGGCAACCTATCCATATCGAAATAGAGGAAAGATGGTAAAAAGCCTTATAAGTAGGGCCTTAGTACCCCTAGTTAGCATGTTTTTGGGTGTTAAAGGATTAGATCCCATCAGAACTCTGAAGTTAAATATGTTTGGGTGAGAGTAGTACTAAGATAGGTGACCTCTTAGAAAGTCCTCATGCTACAACCTTTGCCTAAGGGATAAAGTTGTGAGGTGATCGGGCAACCCAGGCTAAAGTGGACAATACTAACTAGGCAGACTAGGCCATTACAATTAGTATCATAGCCTGACCCTCCCTAATATAAGTGTGACAAGTGAGGACACTCATGTCCTAAGGTGGGGTGGCCACGCTTAGCATGGATAGGCAACCTATCCCATATCAGAATAGAGGGAAGATGGCAAAAGGCCTCATAAATAGGGCTTTGGTACCCCCTAGTTAGCGCTTTTTTAGGTGTTAAGGGATCGGATCTCATCAGAACTCCAAAGTTAAATGTGTTTGGGTGAGAATAGTACTAAGATGGGTGACCTCTTAAGAAGTCCTCATGCCTAAGGGACAAAGCCGTGAGGTGACTAGGCAACTCAAGCCAAAGCAGACAATACTAACCAGGCAAGCCGAGCCATTACAATGAGACTAGGATATCCATGGCCATTTTCTATATAAGGGTATAGATATAATTAGAGAGATAAGGCTATCTACAACAAGAGGTCACAAGTACATAGTGGTAGCAATTGACTACCTTTCAAAGTGAGTAAAACTTAAACCTTTCAATAAATTAGAGGTAAGATAGATGGCCAAATTTATTAAAAGAAACATCACCTGTAGGTATGGGTTACCACAACTGGTTATCTCAGATAATGTAGTGTAGTTTCAAAGTGAGACCAAATAGCTTCTACAAAAGTACATAATCAAACACCACAAATCTTCTCCTTATAGACCTCAAGCCAATGGTGCAATAGAAGTAGCTAATAAAAATGTCAAGAAAATTTTATAAAAAATGATGATTACCTATAGGGATTAGGCAAAAATGTTACCATTTGCACTCTAGGGCTACAGAACAACTATTAAGACATCTATAAATGCTACACCTTACTAATTAGTGTATAGGATGGAAGAAGTGCTACCAGTTGAAATTAAAATTCCTTTACTAAGGGTTGTCTTAGAAGCAAAAGTGCTAGAAGCTAAATTGGCAAGGGCTAGATATGAATAACTAGTTTTAGTTGATGAAAAGTGCCTCAAAGCTCTTTATCGCATGTAATTATACCAAAAAAAGATCGCTAAAGCTTATAACAAGAAAGTCAAACCCAGTCTAATCTAAAAAGGTGATCTTATCCTAAAGTAGACTAGGCCTTTACTAATAAACCCTAGAGGGAAGTTCAAGCCTAATTGGGAAAATCTATACATGGTGAAGAAGATGCTTAAGCATGGACGTTTCAAGATCTCAAATTTAGAAGGCAATGAATTCTCAAAACCAGTAAATATGGACAAGTTGAAAAAATATTTCTACTAGAATAAAAAAAAAAGAGTCCACTAAGTTGAAAACTCTAAAAGGGGTAGCTTAAGCAAAAATTAGGGCACCTCGATGAGGTGAAAACTTGAAAATAGGAATTTCATGCAAAAATTATGGGATTAGAGAGAAAATGTCCAATCAAGAAATCCTACCAAGGCTGATTAGTAACAGTAGTATTTTTAAAGGGCAACTAATATATTTACCAAGATTAAGCAGTTTAGTTTCTAATGTAATTAATGGCAAAAGTGCTTAGTTATGCTCATTGGAATACAAACTTCCATTTAATGAGAAATATCATACAAATGATTGAACTTTTAAAGTCTATACATAAGTTTTCTTTCTAAATATAAAAGTTGTATCTTTATTTTTCCTCTTTAATACTAGTGTCGTGTTGTCCCACAATGTACTATCAATCCAATCATTATAATTGTCATCTATATTTGTGTTACTAGTATCATGATTTGGCATATCTTTCAACACAACTCAATGATTCCTTAAGTGAAGAAAGGAGCAAAAGAAATGTCATGTCAAAGACCCACTTTGAAAGCCTAAAGGTTTAGAAGGAACTCACTATATCAAGCCAAATTAATGTTAAATTTGGTAAGGAATCTAAAATGTTGCATGCCTCAAACCAACTAAGGGAATACAACTTGAATGACAAGACAAAAAGAAGCAGGGGATTTTCCACCAAGAACATGTCCATTGAATCATAATAATCCCACTAAGCCATATAGTTCATTGCTCTAAAGTGTTGAATTTTTCCTCCAATCTTCTTTCATAATGATGATTCAAGGCATATTTAATCCAAGGCTTCACCTAAGGGTGCACAAATAACTTTAACTTCTCTTGTAACCAGATTTAAAAAATGCCATTAGGTTGGAAAATCCCAAAAAGAACTACCTAAGAAAAAGTTAGGTAAACTCGTTAGTGTGAAAACCCTTATAGGCATGCTAGGAAAAAGTTAGGGTTAAAAAATAACAAAAAGTTAAAGGGAAAACCTAAATAGGCTCTTTAAGAAAACTTATTAAAGTAGAGGACTTCCACCTATAAAGTTAATGTCACCTCTCTTTGAAGCATCTAACCCTCAAATGGTTTCAGCCAAAAGGATTATGGCCTAAACATATTTCAATTAGAATTTAAAGCATTTAAAATCACAAAAACTTGTCACTTTAAGGTGACCATCAACAAGTCACTAAGAATACACAATTCCACAGAATTAGGGGGAGTCGACTAGCAAAATCAAGAATTGTCTACAAGGAAATTGGACCCATACCTAGGATTATCTTCTAAGCCACTAAAGGAGAAACCCTCAAGGAAAGTACAATGTTCATGGGGCAATGATCTTTAAAAGATGGGATAGCTATAGGAACATCTGAAGCAACATCAAAATTCATGATAGTAGCAAATTCCTCAAGGGTAGGAATGATTTCTTAATGATTAAAGATAAATACATGAAAAATAAGATCCTAGTAGTGCACACTAGCATGTAAAAAATTATGGTTTATCCTCACTTTCCTAAAAAATCTGCTGGTAGAGAATAGGGCAAGGATGGGTGAAATCCAAGTCACCTTTGATTCTAGGGTTCGGGGCAACTCTTGACTAAAAGAGAGAGGCATAAAGAAGATGGCATACATAGTAATAAAAAGGGAGTATTTATAAACCCCAATCATGTCATTCCTATACCTATAAGGAAAAAGAATCCAAAATATGTGAGGACATCCGCACAGACCTCAATATAGCAAAAGCTAACATTAAGGTCTATACAAACCATAAGACAAGTTATAAGTAAACAAAAACCAAGCTAAGAAGCTAAGTCCACATGGACTATGGTAAAAGTATCTACACAAACTACACTTTCAAAGTAGTGAACCCTATCACAAGATGAAGGGGTCAACCGATATCTAATGAGTTATAGACATCTTAACATATTATGTGATACCATGACCTATCATGAGCATTTGATGGTGATCACCCATCATAATATTAATTGAAATGACACTGGATCATTAATGAGATGTTCATTTGAGGAGACCATTTACATTTTCCTAGATGTGGTTGTGTATGCTAAAACAAATTAATTAAGAAGGGTCATTGAAAATATAATGCTTGATTAGCTCTCACTAATTGGTATAGGAGACTGTGTCCTGTATCACAATGATGAAATATGGAAGAATGCCATTGAACTTTAGCTTCCTAGTCACATGGATGGTCAGGGACTCTTTACTATGAGGAATGTCATGCAGGTGAAGAAATATGTCTTTGTATATTGTAAAGTTGTCATGTATAGCAATCTTATGCATTTATATGTAAAAAATGCAAACTACATTCAAAACAAAAGAATATATATAATGTATCAAAATGTTGTGAATGTTTACATATAAAAAAAGTAGAGGGCCTATTAACAAAAAGAAAAAAAAGGTAGGGCTACCATCCTCTTCATTCTTCACTCTCACTCTCAGTGTCCTCATCATCCGAAGAGAGCACCAACTTCTCAGAAATCTATAGTGCCCTTAGCTTCTTTCAAGTCTCATGAAGTGCAGCTACTTTTCTTATCAACTCATTCTATAAAAGAATGAGGGATCAAAGCATTTTCATACATCATGCATACCACATACATATCTAACTAACTAATCCAAGAAAAGTACTTATGGCAAGAACTCGAGTCTCATCTACCATAGCTCACCTAAAAGCCTTAAGCACTTAAGTAGTCCTCTCAATATGAGCTCTTCTCACCTATCAAGATCAAGACAAAAAGTCTTACATAAGGTTAAACAAACATAGTGAAAGTTAAAAGGATTATACTAGTGTGGTGTTCTCTAGCTCAAATAGCACTGGCCAATTATCCTTAATACAGAGATGAGCAGAGGTGAACTCCCTATCCATGCCATACCATATGTAGCTTAGCTCAAGAACATCAGTTAAAGTGCCCACAACTTCACTAGGCAATGATGACTGACCAATAGCCAGACTAAAAGCTTTATTTCTAGTAATACATGTAGGAGGAGATGAAAATTGAGGGCCCTAAGAACTAGAAGCTGTCCTCACCCTCTTCTTAGCTAAGGAAGACCCAGCTTCAAAAGTGGTAGCAGTAGGTTGTAATATAAGACACAATCAAAAATTGACTTCAAAAATCATGAACATAAAGTCAAATAAGAATACATAAGGGCAGGTCCTAAAGTATATGGCACGCGAGGCAACAAGTGCATAGATGCCCAAGAAGAGTAATCTCCTCTTTCAACATCCACCAAGGTATCCTCAAGTATGCCTAATGTCCTACCTTGAACAAACTCTAGGTTATTAATATACCTCTCGAACAGTATAGTGTCAAGAGGACCTTGAGGGATATAACATGCCTTAGGCCCATATACCAACTTAACACTTTTTCCCTTAAAAACTAAGAATAGGCCTCTAGGGTGGTCAACAGGATCCTTTAAAAGAATAGCTCTCAAATAGAAGAAGGAAATTAGGCATCTCTATAGTGGGGAAAACCCACTAAGCCAAGTTAACCTAAAAAGAAGAAAATCAAGTAAACGTAACAATCATAATAAACAAATCAAGCTAATCAGTGCATTTATATGTTTGTAATTCCAGGCTCATAAGCTGAGATACTGGTGATGGTGCATCAGTGATGAAGCATTCTAGGGACCCACCTATCTATCATTGGATATCAATGAGGGATATCCAACTTAATGGATGTGGCAGTAAATGGAGCTCATACACCAAAACCTATGCAAAACAATGTTAGAATCAAATGAAACAAGTAATCAAGAAACAATAGACAAAATGAAAAGCATTTACCAAGACACTCGAGACAAAGCCCTAGACAAATCGATGGCTTTTCTTCATAAAAATTGCCATGTTTAGACTCCTATACATCTTGCCTAGTGAAGATCAACACCAGTTCAGGAATTGATGTGCTCAATCTATTCCAACACAAGCAAAAAGCTCTAGCTCACATTGTCATTAGCATTCGCGAACAATGTGGTCCCTAGTAGGTATAGGACAAAGTAGTAAGCATATTAATCAACCTCAAGCTAAGCAATAGGTGTAGCATCAGTCTACTACTCATATAAATTAGTGCATCATATGCTACCTGAGCAACCTTAAGGCATAAAATCGAGCAAACTCCTTATTTCCTGAAAACAAAGAGTAGTAAAGTAGTAACTGGCATCAAATGCAATTACTTGTCTAGTATAGGGCACGCTAGTGATAAAAGCCTAGTTAAATGGGGTAATGGTTAGCTCTCCAAATGACATGTGAAAGGTCTACATCATGCCCAATATGGCTTTAAAGGCCTAGAAGTGTTTACAAAAATCCCATCCAATAAGATGGATATCCAGCTCACATCATTCAAGGCTTGAGAGATGAGATATTGGCAATGGTGCATCTGTGATGAAGCATTCCAGGGTCCTGTGGATGGTCAGACCCATCTATCCATCACTAGATATCAATGAGGGATATCTAGCTTAGATGGATATGGCAACAAATAGAGCTCATATGCCTAGACCTATGCAAAAAAAAAATGCCAGAATAAAAAGAAACAAGTAATCAAGAAATAATGGACAAAATGAAAAGCATTTACCAAAACACTCCAGACAAAAGCCCTAGATGAATCAATAGCTTTTCTTCATACAAATCACCATATCTAGACTCCTATACATCTAGCCTAGCAAAAATCAATACTAGTTCTAGGAATTGATGCCTTTAATCTATTCTAGCACAAGCAAAAATCTCTTGCTCACATTTGTCGTTAGCATTCGTGAATAATATAGTCCCTAGTAGGTACAAGACAAAGCAATGAGCATAATAATCTACCTTAAGCTTAGTAGTGGGTGTAACATTAGCCCACTACTCATACAAATCAGTGCATCAGATGCTACCTGAGTGATCCTAAGGCATAAAATCTAGCAAATTCCTCACTTCCTAAAGATAAAGAGTAGAAAAGTGGTACTAGCATTGAATGCAATCGCTCATCCAGTATAGGGCACAACTATAATGAATGCCTAATCAAATGGGGTAATGGTTAACTACATGAATGACATGTGAAAGGTGTGTGTCATGTCTATCCATTTATCCAGTGGGGCTCTAAGTGCTTGGAGTTCTCTATGAAAATAGCCTCCAACAAAATGGTTAATGAACATCTGAACTCCAATCTCTCTTATCTGATCTAGTATTTGAACAGGCATCATCGAATACCACTATTGTGGGCCAGACAAAGTGCCCTCACACTTTAGGCATATCTACAAGAAAAGATAACTCTGTTAAGTACTTAATAAAATACTGAACAAAGACACTAAGGCACAACACATGACCATATATACTTAAATTTCAAGCATAAGTGTCTACATAGACCACAAATAGACAAGCCTCAAACTATGTCTGCACGGACCAACAATAAGCAAGATTTGTGAAAGAGCTCGCAGAAACCAATGTCATCTAGTCCATATGGACTACAACAAGTCAGAAAGCCTAACAACACAGAATAAGTAAGATATATATAAAATTCAAAAATTTTCACAAAAAAATCCACACGGACCCCACAAGCAAACAAATAAGTATCTGCATAGACTATAAGCAACACCTAATAAGTCTACATGGATTATCTAAGTAACACCCTTATTTCAAGGCTCTATAAATAATGCCACTAGGTTTAAGAAATATGCTAAGGTGCTAGGTCACTTGTATGTAAATCGAGGCATTGACACTAGTCATGAAACTTTGAGGGGCTCTAATTTGATGAAAAAGGCAAAATTTAAAAATTTAGAAGAACCAATATTTCATTTTGGATAGTGAGCTACAAGTCTATGTAATAAAATTTAGTCGGGTCGAGAATGCCTTAGGATGTGCCCGGACAGACCCGAAAATAGTAAACCCTGAGGCTCAAAAATTCCACTAAGTCCAATGGTGAAAGAATTTTTGAATTCTGAGGTCATTTGCAATTTCTCACAATTTTTTTTTGTTAGAACTCAAATCGAGGTAGTTTAAAAATTGTCTTATCGATGGAATTTGGCTACAAATATTTATGACCATGTAAATGGGTTTAAAATATAAATTTTAAAATAAACAGTATAATTTTTTGAGGCCTATGTGAATTTTAGTGAATTTCTAAATTTTTCTTGAAAAATCGAGCTGTTTCGGGATGGCTCAGGTGGTTATGGGACCCACCCACACCTGGACAGCTATTCTAAAGGCCATGCCAAGTGGTAAAGCCACTTGATAAGTGGATTTTTCCACCAAATAAAGGCAAAAAATTTCTCCTTTTCTACCTAGTAAATAATGCCACAGTAGGCTTGGAAAGGGAGTTTCATTTCTTCCTTTAGCCAAATCTACAAATCAGGGTTTCTAAATTCATTTTAGGGTGTAACAAAAATTCTAAAAGAAGAATAAAAGCAAAAGGAGATCTCAACAATTCAGAATAATTCATCAAAGTTTGCTTGTCAGAAGCAATCCAATAAGGTACCATGAGTGAGTTTTCTTACCTTCTCCTTACTTTTTCTTATGATTTCTTGGCTAAAAATGGTTCTTTGAGATGCCTAACATCTATATGGATATGTGTGGCTTTAGTTTGAGTTGAAATGAGGCAAGGAAAGTGATGTGAGCACAATCATGACACATGACATGAAGAGTGGGACCAAAAATGAGCTAGCATTGCCACATGGGCCAATAACAAGAGCAAAGGCTAAGAAGTACAAGGAAGCATTACAAGCTTTCATGGGTCGAATGATTAGAAGTATTAAAGTTCATGATGA
>CANXYI011704842.1:0-14185 GCA_948208565.1 Hura crepitans
TGTTTCATGAGCATTACAATGGCTATTAAGAATATCCTTAAGTACTTAAAAAAAACTAATGATGTATTCTTATTATATGGAGAAGGGGATTTGTAAGTGAGTATATTGATGCTAGCTTTCAATATGATAAAGACAATTGCATATCCCAATCAAGTTATATGTTCTTATTTATAGGAGATGTAGTTAGTTAAATGAGATCCAAACAAGATAAACTGCATACTCAACTACTAAAGCATAATACATTATAGCTTTTGATGTAGTTAAGGAATCAATGTGGACCAAGAAGTTCATCATTAAACTAGGAGTGGTCCCTTGTATTATTTACCCAATTCCTCTATATTGCAACAACATGGAGCCATAGCACAGGCAAAGGAACAGTAGTCTCATCAATGATGCTAGCATGTCCTAAGGCACTACTGTTTTATCTGAGATATAGTTAGTAGACAAGATGTGAATATTAAGAGAGCCCCTACAAATCAAAACATTACTAATCCTCTCATTGTGTCACTATCACAAAATAAGTTCAATCTCTATGTAAATAATATGGATGTTAGATACATTAGTGATTAACTCTAGTGCAAGTGGGAAATAGTTAGTTTCAAGCCCTATAACACGTGTAATAAGGATATTTTATGAATATTAAGCATTCATTGATCATACAAAGGCATTCTTTATTACAAAAATGCTTATGTTAATACATTTGATTAATATTAATATTAAACTTTATAATAAAATCCCTAGATATATTTAATAGCGTAAAGGAAATCATAAAGAGTTTATGATGTGAGATTCTTTTTACATGCAAATATGAAATACCAAAATTATCCTTAGTCATAGTATTAGCAAGATTTGATATTGTTAATACAGATAAACTAGCACATGTTATACTCTTTAACCTAGTCAAATAGTAGTTCTCACAAGCTGTAAGCATGGTAATGCTTTTAGTTAACATGTGGATGCTTATTTGTGAAACAAGTACATTAGAGACCCAATATGAAATCTTTACATAGATACATAATCTATGCCAGTGAAATCATCTCATCATATTAGTTAGTGCAAATATCTTTCAACTTGATATCACTAAGTTTATCTTAAATATCAAAGGCCATACTTTGACTTTGGTGCTTTTATTTCACCATGATGTGTAAATAGCTAGGAGGTTGTGTATTGCTTTAGATACTTGAAGGTAATTGAGTGATTAATAAAGGATTCACTACCTAAGATTATAATAGGGAGTTTATCTCATAGTTCTAATATATCTTTATTCAAGAAATCTTTAACCAAAGTGAAATGCAAGTGTGAATGAGATTCATAAGGGCATTTTGGGAATACATATATAGATATTAGAACTAATATGTTTAGGACTTAATCAACTTAATTAAGCATTGAGTTGACACAAGTTTATACTTAAACACGAATGAGATAAAGTATGGTGAAAAGATGAATTGGAAGGTAATTATAAATAGAAGGGTTGAGTCAAACCATATGACTTTTTAACACTTTGGTAGTCTTGATGTGTGGCTAAACACCTCTTAAGACTTTTACATAAGTGAATTACTAATTGGGAATTAATTATAGGCTCAATGGGATTGAGCCACAAGAGTCTCTATTAGACTAGGACTATTTCACTATGTACTACCAACATGCTTTAGAAACCTATAGGGTCACACACTAAAAGAAAGTAAAGGAGATTAAAATTTTTTAAATGGTTTAACAATATTAGATATTATTAAAAGATAAAGAAAAGAGAAAGAATGAATGATTGGGCTTGGAGATTATTTGGTATGTACACACTTAGAAATTAGGGTTTCTTAGGGTTTGGCCTTAGAGGCCTAATTAGGGGTACTTATAAGGTCATATTTAAATAGTCTTCTTAAGAGTTAAAAATCCTATATATCATGCCATAAGCTGATCACAATATAGGCCTTGATGAGCCTTACATATTTAACCCAAATAGGCTTCTTATACATATGCACATAGCCTATTAAAAAGGCCCATGATTGGCTAAGCAAGGTTTTAAAGGTTATAAATTTGACATATAATGGTCTATTTAAGTATAAATAGACCTATTTTGATAAGCTAGGTTATCAAGCCACCACACCCATATGTTTTTTAAGCTTTTTACATGCAAATTGCTTTCTCTCTTCTTCATTCGCATGAATTCTCTACTAGCACCTAAGAATTTGTGTAGCCTACTCCTTGAACTTCCTATGCCAATACTTAAGAGGTGCCCCAATGAGGATCACTATGGTTTGCAATAACCCAATGAGATAAGCTAAAGAAAAGAATCTGCATGTTTATGGATAACGATAAACATTCTATGCTACTAGTTTCTATTGTCTATAAGTAGAGTTTTTCAGATCCATTATTAATGTATAAGTTATATGTAGGTAATATAAGTTAGTTTTATGAAGTTGTAACTTTATGTAAGTTTAATCTTAAATCGAAAATAGAAAGTTTTATTTGATTGAATTCAAAACTGAATTCTTCTTTTACATTATTAAAATATTTTATTTATGTAATGTATAAGAATGTTATGGTTACTATGATTGATGTGATGAACGATTTTTCTTTATTTAAAACATAAAGAGCATATTATAAACCTTTTTAACATGGGTAATGCCTTTGATTTTTAAGTGACTCATGCTACGAAATTGTGTAAAGTCTATTACTTTTATTGTTTTTGTTATGAACCATAAAATTTAGATCTTTTGTGAAATTATTGTTGAGCAATAACAAAATTCAATATTGTATCAAGAATGTTGTTTATAATTGCACTTATCTTGGAAATGTTATTGACCTGAGAATTTTCATGGCAATTGTAAATAGAGAAAAATAAAAACTTGTATAATGCCCGATAAAACTAAGAATTCCATTAAGTTTAAGATAGATTGGCTATCTAAAAGGGTATAATAACAGTTATGTATTCTAAAAATTTAAATGTTTGCATGAAATTTTAACAAAGGCAATTGATATGGCATGCTTTAGTATTTAATTATATGAAGTCAATAATGTAATGTTATAAATGATAAGTTATTTATAATCATTGTGTGAAATATTATTATTTAAAATTCTATATTTCAAGTTAGAATACTTAACTAAGCCTTGTGCTTAGCATGTCATGTTTTTGTTTTGATGCATAGGTAGTTGAAAAAGAAAGTTACAATGAGCAGATCCCAGCAAGTCCAAGTGAAGTTGCACTTTTATGTTGTGGTAAAAGTTCTACCAAGCATGCCACCTTTTGTGTATATCATTTGCTTGTGTATATAGTTCTTTTATGTATATAGTTAGACTAATAAATGACGTGAATGGAATAAATATATTTATTTTGGAGTTAGTTTTATTTTGATGGATTGTGTAAGTAAAGTTATCTATTATATAATGTTCATATGCTTTTAAGTGGTAAGTGTTATAATTGTTTAAACTTAAATTATGTACAAATTCTAATATGGAGTTGATGCTATTAAAAGGTTAGAATGTGGGAAGTATGAAGTATGTTGTGCTGTTTTGATGTTTATTATTAGAAATGACATTTTATGCAAGTCTAAATTTGTGGCAGTGTTTCTATTACAACTGTTATGCTATCGGATTTTTTTAGCACTATGACCTTATTTTATTTTATTTTATGAATGTTAAATTATTTGTGAGTATTATGATTATTGTTTGATAAGTTGAGTCCTAGAATGTGTATATGATACACTTTATTC
Source organism: Hura crepitans (assembly GCA_948208565.1). NCBI lineage: Eukaryota > Viridiplantae > Streptophyta > Magnoliopsida > Malpighiales > Euphorbiaceae > Hura > Hura crepitans. The sequence goes on from CANXYI011704842.1 coordinate 3,708, forward strand.
TAGTTTAGCAATGAACCCTGAGTAAAGGATGTCACAAGATCAATATATGTTAGTATATGCTTAGGAGAAATACAACCCACTGAAGAAAAAAGGCAAGTTTTTTATTTAATTTTGAAAGCCTAAATTGTCAAAAATTAGAGGTAAGCCTTAAGAATAGTATTTTCATTTAAAATAAACAAAATTACTCATGCAAATAGAATTAATTACATAATAAAAGTAAATTACTCATGCAAATAGAATTGATCACATAGTAAAAGGAAATGTGTAAACTCATTAAAACAAATAAAAGCTTAAAAGTTAAGAACTTATCTAAATTAAAATTAAGCTTGTATGCACAAAATATTTTACTTTCTTGTAAACATAGGGAGAAGTAAGATGATTAGATAAACATTAAGAAAGAAAATATTAAAAATTATAAAAATGTGTACTCATGAGATTCATCGTAAGGACTAAATTTGGAACACTACTTCTAACTCAAGAAAAAAATCATGTCTAATAGTATACAATGCCTAAATAAATAAGTCATAGGAGATAATTTATTTTTCAATATCTTCCAAAAGGGGAAACATGATTAAATAAAAAAAAATTATCAAACTTGGAATTAACATTAGTTGAAAAATAAAATAAATACAAAAAAAAATCTTTTGTTTTCTTTTTCTTTTATCCTATGTCAACTATAGCAAAAACACCCTTTTTGTCATGAAAGTCTCATAAGGATAACAAAATGAAATGAATATATAGAATAAAGAAGGAAGCAAAAACAAAAAATGAAAAGCAACTCACCTTGCAATGAATAAGTACACTTCGATAAAACTTGCAAGAAGACCAAGAAATGAAATTACAACATAAAATAGACAAGATTAATAAGAACCCAAATAAATCTATTACAATTCCTTCAAGATCTAAGACATGTAAGAATTATTATTAGCATTAAAAAGAAAATGAAAGAAAAAAGGCCAAAGAACATCCCTTTTCAACGTCTATCAAAAACTCTAAGGAAACTTTTCAAATACATTAGAGTCCTTCAAAATTTTCCTAGTAGAGTTGCAAAAATTAGGGTTAGTGGATCTAAAAAGAACATTTATAGAAAGAATGTTAAAGATCATACAAGGTTTAACTTTTTAAAAAATTTGTTAAAGAAAAACAAATGTAAAAGAGTAGAAAATATCGCAAAGAAAAAAGGAAAAACTAAGGGGTGCCATAGATATGAAAAAGGTTCAAATGTGAAAAAATGGAGATCAGTTGAGATCTAGTTCTCAGAAGGAAGAAGATAGTGTTATGACTAAAAGAGAGGAACATTACAAAAAAAAACAACACGATAGCTAAAAAGAAAAACAACAATTAAATAAGGAAGAAATATGGGTAGAATAATAGTTAGGTTAAAGAAGAAATTGAAAAAAAAAATGAAAGAAAAAGAGAAAGGAGAAGAGAAAAATTTGTACTTAGGAAAAAGTGTTAACATCCCTTACTCAATCCACAATGGGATCATATAAGGGAATGCTACAACACGAGCTATAATATATATCCAAACATGTAAATACTATACAACATTACACAGAAATATGGGCTAAAACCTTTTATTTCATTAACCATTGAAAACAATGTTATCATAGTTTAAAACCTTTCATTTAATTTGAAAATGTATTCTAATCATTGTAGTTGTGCCAAAAATTAGGCAACATAATAGCTATACTAGAGCACTACCTAAAAGTAAACCTGTATAAAAATACACTTTTATGACTCTCATACATTTTAATTCGACTTAAATTCATCATCAAATTTTTAATTCAACTAATATTATCATATCACATGTGTTATACACAAAAACTTTTCTCACTATTTTTATGTCATATGCTCAATTTCAAATACATGTAATCTATATTATATGGGATAGATATATTATGTCTCTAAATTGAACACATCAAGGTAATACTTATCATCTCAAATCAACAAAGACATTGCACAATATTGATATCAAGCATGAGACCTCCTCAGATTTATTTTAGCATTTCATGCTCACTTGTCACATATACAAAAATACATCATATGTCAATTTCACACACAAAGTGATGCACATTTAAATAATACCATGTCCTTTATACTTTACATTATATAATCTCTTCGACTTTTGTTGGGACTAGACCATCTGCTCCTCATTTATTAGCTTCTAACTTGTATGTCGAGAGAAAACGCGATGTGCTAAGCATATAGCTTGGCAGTATATTCTAAAAACACCATATGAAAACATAAGATACACACACACACACATATATATATAGAATTTATAAATTCTATTACTTAATATTACATGCCAAAAATATAATTATAATCAAGCAAAGTGATATGATTTAATAATATAAAATCTATCCTTGAAATAGTCCACTTTTTTTTTTGAAGATACATAAATAAAATCTTATAGTCTAATGATTTAACCATAACTTAAGCATTTTAAAATAGCCCTCATAAAACACACAAATTTAACCGTAGTACTTTATAACTACATTACTAATTCACATGACAAAAGTATCATGAGATACTCACACTATGCATTTGGTTCACTTCATAGCTTAGATTACAAGTTAAAAGAACATAACTATAGTCATAACGTACCTATTTCATCAAATTTCCCATTAACTGTAGGCAAGTAACCTTAAACATATTTGGAAATTCCATAAAGATTCATTATTACTTTCATAACTACTCACTTATAGAACATTATTTAGTGTATTTCAAGTATATAATTAAATCCTAAAGCATAATATAATATATACACATATACAATATTTAAATTATTTTTGCTTATTCCTAAACTAAAGAATTTTGACCCTCCATATAAAAAAATTTAGAATAAAAAATATCAAGAAATAATCATATATGCATTTCACTTCATAAATGGCATGGGTAACATGTTATTAGTATTTTATTAAACTTGATACTAAATTATTTCATCAAATTCCTCCATTATGCTTAGGAACTAATCACACTTAGCCTTATAAAGAAGTATACTTGATATATTTAAACATATTTCTTTGTATGCTTCAACATTATCATTTTATATCAATTTAAGTTCACAAGTTTGCCATTTTATAATAAGGTACCCATCATATGAAATCAATTGAGGCACTGAAGTAGCCATCCAAGTGAGGTATAGAGTACCAACATATGGGAACAATGAAATAACAAAGAATCTAACATATGACACCAAGTGAGGTACAAAGTACTCATCATATAGGAATAATTAAATAATAAATTATCCAACATATAACACTAAGTGATGTATAAAGTACCTATCATATAAGAATAATGAAATAGTAAACTATCCAACATATGACACCAAGTAAGGTATAGAGTACCTATTATATAGGAACAATGAAATAGTAAAGTATCCAACATATGACGCTATGTAAGGTACAGAGTACCCGTCATATGGAAATACATCGTATGATAAACAAATAAGGCATATAGTATCCTTCATATGTATATATAAAAGAGCATCATATGATAACAAGTGAGGTATATGGTACCCATAATACATGTGAATGAATGAACATCATATGATAAATAAGTGAGCTCATAGAGCTAAATAAAAACAAATGTTAAAACGGTTTCATTACTGGCATGCTAGTCTACCTAGGCTCACTAATTATGACATGTTTATCAAGGCAATATTACTTCTACTTAATCATTGAGAAATGGTCATCCTTTGAACCTTACAAGGTCACATAGTGTCATTTGCATTTGATTTACTCAAGCATAAATTCTTTGTATAACTACGTGTTTTAAATACCAATAATATTCATAACTTAAATGCCTATATTTCACCATGCAACGTGACCATACTTCATTTATTGCAAAGAACACTCATACATAGCTCATCCATTAAATGTACATTCCATATACTGTCATCATGATCTAAAGGTAAGTACTTAACCCATGCAACGTTCTTATCATACTTGATAAACATATGGTATCTTTAGGCTTAAACAAATATATATGTTTAATCCTTTAAGTATAATTAGACAAAGTGAAAATTTTATGTTACAATTCTATATTTTCATCTCACCCTTATTATTTATAAATTAATTAAACATCATACTTATATAGAATGAGTGCGTGTGTACCTTTAAATAAAAGGCCTATATACACTAACATGTTATGCTTATTATTTTTGGCTAAGATAATGTTGTATAAAATTTTCTACCATTGTCCCTTATAACCATGGATAAAACTATCTCTAAACATTTAATGGCCGTCTTACTCCATTGCATTTCTATAACTTTACCTATATATATGTTCATAATCTATCTATATACATGTTCATGAATTATGGCCATCATTAGAAGGCACATAACTCTAACTAGAATTATATATATCATCATATACATGCTTATATATATACATACATACATATCATATTCATAAGTTCAAACTAAAGAATTTACTTATTCTTTTAAATAGCAACTTTCAGCCATAATAATTAATTTAACAATCCTTAGTTCTAGTTCACAACATAACCCACTAGTATACAGCTTTTCCATTATTTAACACATAGTATGGCCTAAACACAAAAAATTTCGAGATTTGTATAATGATGGTTTATCATACACAATTTCAACTTATTATAATAGAACACTCACTATTTCTTTTTCATCCAATTTAATCATACATTTATGCTTTCACTTTACTAATAATCCTTTTTCTTTATAAACCTTATTCTTTTCCTATGTCCTAATCAAACACATAATCTTTACATATTAGGCATAGTTGAGGAAATTCACCATAGAAAATACATGCTTAAAATCTCATTTTGACCTATGAAATTTTTAGTCTCATAAACACATCCCTTATAGCATAGAAAATTTAATACAACATCTCTAATTCCTAATGAGAACCATTTAGCCATTAATAAAAAAAACCCAACAAGTAATAATTTCTTCTAGTCTAGCCCTATTTATACTTTAAAATCACTAATTGCTAAAACTATTTCAAATTTCCATACTCTTCACCATTAAGCCAAGATGTCAATTCCTTTGTAAATCAATTATTTTCATAATTTAATCTTCTTAAATTTTTTAACATACTTCAATTATCACACCATAATCAACCATTTATATGACTTCTATTTAGGCCAATATTCATATTTTCACATATTGGTGCATAAATTAAATTTTAAAAACATAGAAAACACCAACCTCAATTCCAACTTTAAAACTCCTTATTTAGGATCCAATTGCTATTCAAGCCCTCAAATTGTGATTTTCCATCAACTACACCTCTCAACTAAACTTTTATATCCCATTATTCATAGAAAAATTAATAAAAGAAATTTCATATCAATTCAAACTCTCAAATTAGTCATATACATGTTCTATAGGATGCTAATGCTATCTTTTTAAACTATAAAAATTAAAAAAAAGGTCCAAAATCATAAATTTTTGTCACTATTCCCTTTTTACTATTCATCATCCCTTTTCTTGAAAATTCTCAATCGAATCCAAATCTAAACTATCCTAGTAATTAGGAGTTAAAGCAAGAGGCTTGGTAAGGGTTTGAGGTGGCATTATATAAAACATAAAGATGAAAAATTGAGGAAGAAGATGACTAATAGTGCTTAGAATATTCCCTTTTAAGTCTTTTTATATAAGAAACATAGATGGTGGAGATTAGAATACTATTTGATATAATTGCAATTAATATTCACCATAAAAATCCTTTTTCTTTCATCCAAATAAATATTAATTTCATCTATAAAAATGCCTAAAAATTATTTTAAATTTGCCTAATATTGACCCTTGGGTCAATTATGTCAAATTATTGTAAAAATAACACTGCACTAAATGATTACTATTAATCTCGATCTACTTTTTGAATTTTATATTCACAAATATATAAATTTCCATGCACAATAATGATTCCTTAATTATTGTTATCCAAAAACTCTATTAATTACGTTAAATATCTTCTATTAGGTATACTTTGATGAAACTGCTATAAAATGGTCAACGCCTTTTTACTAAAACATTATTCATTTATACACTTATTATCCACTATTAACTATCCAAATGATCTTATTTTCACCCATGACCTTTTCATAACTTATGTTATTCATCTGTAAAAAAGTACTATTCATATCCCAGGAGTCACTATTCATGACCTAGGAAATACTATTCATGACTCGAAATTTTTAGGTTGTTACAAGTGCTCTCCTTTAGTATATTAGTATTGGACAGAAGATGCTAAGGTTAGATTAAGCTTAAATTTGAAACATCATGAGGACTACAAGTTAGCTTCTCTCTTCCCTTAAATATTCCACTCTTTGCCTTGTTGCCCTTTGCAATCGATTTTCCAATTGGCCTTTAATTCTATGTCTTTTATCTTGCACTATTCTGAGATAGACTTGGCCACCTAGACTCTAGCACATGCCCTATTATTTTCTAATTCTAAAAGTCTTAATCACTTCCTTTCAATAACTACACACCTTTGATGAATTGCAGCATATACACTTACATGCTCTCTCAAGCCATCTACCATATTAATGACTGTGATGTCCTTTTTTTTCAAGTAGCTTGTCATTGCCAAATTAGCTTCTTTCTATGTCCTTAATGAAAAAAAAAACTTGACAAGTTAGAAAGAAGTGAGGGCATCATTAACCTAAGCTAGTCTATTCAAAACTCTAAACCAAACCCAGGTCTTATAAAATCATTCATATTACGTCAAAGCAATATACTTTGGTCTAAAAAGCTCCCATGAATTACCCACTAATAAAGTCAATGATTGTTTCTAATGCATGTATATATCTAGAAAGAATTAGGCATAAACATGCACATTAGCACATTTATCATTTGTACATATATATTCATTCATTAGATATACATACTAAGTATATATTCATCGCATATACACCAAACATGAATGTGCATAAACATACATATATAGCCATATGCGTACATTTATACAATGTATGCATACACATGTATAAATTCATCTAAGGAACACACATTGTATAAATACAAGTCCCGTGGTCACACATTATAACATGCATAAGCATTAACATTGCATAGACACAATATATACATGTGTATAAACACACAAACACAAATAAGCATCAATATAACATGTATAAACATCAATATTGCATATATGATAAGAATTAAACACACCCACGCCCAAGCATTCATACTCACATGTGTATATGTATTCATCATACATTCCATAAACAAGCATATATGCATAAATATACACGTATACATATGTATGAGTATGCACACACAAACTTACACTTGTATACATATATACACTTTCACACTAAGAGGTATATCGTGACACCTCTTATATGTTCCACCACCGGACTCGAATAAGAGATATCATGTTGCCATCTTATTATCTTATTAAACCCTCCCTTGATTATGTTCTTTAAATTTTATTATTATACATATAGGTTTATTTTAACCAATCAGTTATGGGTTATGTTTAACAAAAATCTGACAGCATAATGGTTGTCTAGGAGAAAATAAAAAATTTAAACCTGTAAAAGAGCACTTCTAGAATTGTTCCCGTTCACATGTCTATAGACACTAGGTTTTTGGGACTCCCATATTCAGATTGCCTAATGATGAAAAGAGGACTAAATTATGATAAATGAGGATGTCAACATCTAACTCAAAGATCTCAAAGTTTTCTCTAAAAAACTTTTTAATTAATTTTTTAATATAAGTCTTTTCTTGACATAAAAATCTCACGATACGACTCAAATTATGAGAAAAATAGGCATCTCTGATAGGTTGGCCCGAGCCCGATGCCCAATACTGACACCATCGAAGGTGTGAGGGCCAAAGCCCCCCTCGCTATAAGCATTTAAAAAGGGAAAAATGTTTTAAAATTGAAAAAAAATTACATTTTTACAAGTTTTGGACTACTAGGTAAAACTGCATCGTTTTGTCTTGAAACAATCATTTCATGCTTTGTTGAAATGGCCATTTTAGCCTCAAAATGGTCGTTTCATGCCTCTATGAAATAGTCATTTTGCCCCTAAAAGAAGACATCATTTTTCCAAAGAGGTAGAATCCGTACAGCACTTCTTTTTAGGCAAAACGGCTGTTTTAGCCTCCAAAATGGTTGTTTCACTGCTTAAAACAGTCGTTCGTGCCTCAGTCTACATGTATATAAGGTGAACCTTATGTCTATCTTAGGGGTCAACTTTTCTCAATAAGTGCACACCTAATAGCACAAAAACACTTGCCAAACACTATTTTTATAATTTTAAAAGTTTTTACAACATTTTGTTCATATTTTTTAGATGGTTTTCTAAATGCAATTATACACGGTGAGTCAACTAATTCTTTTTCTTCTTTATTTTTTTTCTTTTTCTTTTTATATCTTTCTGCCAGTCAGGCATGGTGCCCTTTTGTTATATTTTATTTGTTGCCCATTTACCAATTAAATGAGGTAACTTTATTTTATTTGGGTACATATCGACTAGTTAGATGTAGTACCCTTATTCTGTTGGTCTATTATTAATATGTTCTATTTTATTGTTTGATCCAATTTTTATTTTTCCTATTTTTACATGTTATTTATTTATTCATTTATTTTTTTATTTTTCATTTTCTTTATTATTTCTTTATTTCATGTCCTTTTTTACTATCTATTCTTTCTATTAATTTCATCATTCGTTTCATACTAACATTATGTTGTTACTATGATGCGAGTTACATGAGATTTATTTGGGTTTCATTTAATATCTTTTCTCCTATCCGACATCTGGTGAAGTTGAACCCTTTTGTTATTTTTCTCCCTTTATTATTTTATTTTTTTATTCTACCTAACATTTATTTTTTTATTTTCTCTTTTTATTTTATTTATTTCCATTCTATTTTTATTTCGTTAGATTGTATTTTAGGTTATTTCAATGTAATTTTTTTATTTAGTTAGAATGTATTCTAGGTAATTTCTATGTAATTTTTATTTCCTTTTTGGTTAGAATGTATTTCAAGTAATTGTCATGTAATTTAATTTTCATTCCAATTATTTCCCTGTATATTTCATGAATGTTATAATAGGTAGAAAATGATTTTTACACATTATAAAAATAACCAATCATTTTATACCTAATTAACTGGTGTTTTCTAATTAAATGGGTTTCATTTTTTCTTTAATAAAAGGCACAAAAATAAAATTTATTTTCAAAAATTGGCATGCGAGAACTAAAGTTCTCAAAATAATTAATTACCTGATTTCATGTATGTTATTTTTAATTTCAAGCCCTTTATTTATTTCTATAAATATGTTCTTTTACGTGATTGTGTGATTTATTTTATGCTAAAATCTGTTTAAGAAAAAGGATAAAATTATAAATTTAATCTAAAATTCCATATTAACTTGAGGTATAAATAAGTGTAGGGTTTTGAACCACTCTAGTTTTAGCCCTATGAGGTATTTCCCAACTTCAATTAGGTGGTGACTCCTACCTCGTGGTGCTCAACTCGCTTATTTTAGGCTAATCGAATAGGAATGACTTAGGATTCCTCTAATTTCCTTCTCGTCTTTCAAGACTCAATAAGTGAGATTCAAGTTGAGTCTTTTGTTGTTCCAATTTGACTAGCCTTAGAAAGGAAGGGACACAAATAATATCATCACTGTGACACCCCTTGCCTAGTCTAGTCACCGATCAGTCACCAAACACAACTAAGGAGTGCGCATATAACATGCTATCTGATCTCAACTCGTAGTACATTATTTCAAACATTCTTATCAATTAAGGTTAAAACATCAAAATGCGAGTTTTCAAAAATCGAATTACAAATTCAAACTTGAGAATCCTCGTGCCAAAATTTTGATAGCATAACAGATGTACTAGGCACTATCCCAAAATTTGAATAGTAACTTGTAATTAAGAAAAACACTTTTAAAGCATTTTTCAACCATTTCCTATCTCCATGATCCTCTTGATCACTCTAAATCACACATCATCACAAAACATAATCTCAACCTCAAGAAGAGATATCATACAAGTTTAAAACATATGAAAGAACTTAAATAGGGTTACAAAATCATAAAACATATTTAAATTATAGTACAAATAGTTTAGGCCTATAACTTAAACATTACAACATAAAAGTGCTGCTTCTACTATCATATAGTTCACAACCTAGCTATTTATAGCAAAACTATACCAAAAGCAAAGCTTCTTCTTGATAGTCTTGGTGTTCTAATGCTTCAGCTCAAATGTCATTTTTTTACCTATGCATCATAAGTAAAAATGATGCACTAAGCAAATAGCTTAGTGGTGAAATCACATTAATTCATGGAATATAGCCATTTCATTATCATAGATTATCATTTTTTTTATTTGCAAAAGCATGCACAAGTCACAATATGTAAAATGTTATACTTGACATGCATAAACTAAATGTCATGCTAAAAATAAAGCAAATCACATATTATCATGAAGAATGCATTTCATATGAAAATTTAGTAAT
>CANXYI011704973.1:0-13626 GCA_948208565.1 Hura crepitans
AAATTTAACGAATAAATATTTAATATTGTTTAGGTGTGATTACAATGTATTATAATTTTTAAATTATATTGTATGATTCACTGAATTACAATTTTATTCCAAATCATTTAAAAAGTAATCAAAGTTCCAACCACTAAATTAAAATAAAATTTAATAATTAATTATAAATAAATATATTTTAAAAAATTTAAATTTAATAACGAATATTATAATATATTAAATATATCGACGCATCAAATTGATATTCTTGTATTTAGTTTGTTACAGAGAAAAAAATCATAGAGTTATAAGTGGAGAAAATTTTGGGATATAACAACTTAAATGTCTCCTATTTAATATGTAATTTTTGTTTTATTTATCTTTTTACTTCATAAATTTAAAGTTTTGGTTCTTTTAAAAAAGAACAGTCCTTTATAATTTTACTATTATTTGATGGTTTTTATAGTACTTAAATTTTTAATAATTTTTCTTTCATTTTTATCCCTAAAAAAAAATGCTAAAATGTATTTAGAACTTTTCGTAAATTTTTTTTAAAAATAAATGCTATAAATTTTAAAGGTAAAATATATAATTCCTTAATTGCATTCAACATAAAAATTGCGTTGCAATTATAAACATAATAAAATTTTGTTACTCGTAGCTCCATTTTTATTTTCTCTTTATAATTTTAAGATTAGCAATGAAAATGGTGAAGAATTATATATTTTTTTTAATTTTTAAATAGACATCTTAACGTAAATATTAATTTTAATATATTGAAAAATCTCAAATTCGAATCTCATTTTTTCTTTCATTATATAAAAAATTATAATTTTTTTTATGTCCATCTATATTTATTTGTTAACAAATATTTGCATTTTATTCTTCTTTTATAAATAATTTAGTTTTTATTCTTGGATAAACTATAACCAAGAAAATGAAATAAAACAACCTTTAATATTATAAAAAATCATTTAACTAATTTGTTCACATTTCCAGGATTTGACGAATCCACAGAATTCGTGAATTTTATTTATTTTCCTAACGGCAAATCCATAGTTTTTATAATATTTAAAATTTCAACCCACCTTAGCCTTGTAGGGAGGAAGTTCGAAAGTGAAGGAATAGATAGCATCCAATTTCAACGGCTAGGATGAAGGCACGTCTGAAATCAGATGAAATTACTACTGAACCCTTCCTAGGAGACACCGGAAAAGGTTGTCCTTAGAAGGTTCCAGACGTCTACTATAGTCCAGACATTTGTGGCCGTCGCATTGTCCGATCTTATTAAAATAGCCGGTTTAATTTTTATTTATTTTTTTAATAACAATCGAGTCTGATTAGCCAATTAAAATGAATTCTTAATTAAATTAAATAAAAAAATTAATTATTGTATTTAAAATTTTAGTACTTTTTAAACTGGTTAGGAGTTCGATTTCTACTCATCTCAAATAACATAATGATAAAAAAAAATGCATATACATATAATTAAAAATTAAAATATTAGCAAATGAAGAGGTTAATTAAGACTAGCAATGATTAGAACTAAAACTGAGCATAATACTTAGAAGAATACATTTGTTAATACGAGCAAGTTGTGCAAGTTGATTGTACTAAGCAATATTACAGCGGAGAGAACAGGTAAATAATTCTTCCATTTTCGGTATCTCCTTTACTCTTTTCTTTGAAAATATCACAAAGATATTTTTCTTCTTCTTGCCAAGTTGGTGAGTTCTTTCTTTTTCTTTTAATCTAGACACACTTTGTACAATAATTTTGCAAAGTTTTAAAATTATTTTTTACGATAAATTTATAAATGAAAAATAAAAAAATGCAGGGACAATAGTTAATAATCGTTCAAAACTTATGATGCGAAAAGTTAAAATGTAGGTGAAGAATATAAAAATATTATTGCCTAAATTATGCAGTAATAAATAAATTCAATTACGAGATATTATGCATGTAAGTTAATAAATACTTTATGTTTGGGTTGGTCTACGAGGTTTGAGCCTCCCATTTTCTTCCCTTTCTTTTTTATATATATAAAAATAACATGCGTCTCAAATTCTCAGAACAACTCAACTACTCAAGTTCCAGTAGAACTACATCATCCGCAAGGGAGAAAACAATGGATTTCCCACTTTTTTTAAAAATACAATACAAGGAATTTCTATTTGTCAAGAGGCCAAAACAACTCACAACACTGAACACCTATGTAGCTGCCATATCCCAAAAAGGAAAAGAGAAAAAGAATGATTTACAAATTGTTTCGAGGAAACATAAAGCCTCGTCAGAATAACAAAATGGTTGTAAAAGAAGTTAGGAATCTTCATTCTTGCTTTCACAAACTAATCTAGCCAACGGGTAACTCCATCATCCTCCCCCATGGCTGCCAAAATCTCAATGCGCACATCCAAAATGGCCTGCCGTTTTTTCCACCAAAAATAAAAAGCAATTCATGTGAGAGAAAAGATAAGGACAAAGAAGTGATGTTCCAGTTCACAGAATCAACGTGGATTCCTTCAGAATTTTATACACTGCCTCATGCATATTGATATTATCAACAGGTTATCAAAATGAAACATATAATCCCAGGTATCGTTAAGAATAGGAAGTGATAGAATTTTTCCTGTTTACAAAGTCAATATTCTTAACCATAACATTTGCCACTTAATCCTCTAAGGAACTGGAAGTCTGATGCATGAAAAGTTCATGTAGGTAGCTGCAAGGACATTACTTACCAGAGGATTTCTGCAGTTTACCAGCCTACACTTCTCCAATGAACCTTCCAACATCCAACTTTCCCAGACATCAAAGCTATGACTAGCAAACATAAATTCCATCCTTCTGTTAATCTGCAATTTCAAGATAATAAGTTAGCTTAATCACATGCACCACAATACTGGCTTTCTATAGCAAGTAGCAAAATATTACGTAAGTTACGCTTTCTGTTTCAATCAAGCCATTAAATAATACGACACATATGAGCTTTTATGCCACGTTTATTAGTTTTAATGACCACTAAAAAGGCTTCGAGAACAAGATATGTTAATTAGAAGCTATAGTTTCTTCTTTGAAGAAATGCCCCACTCACAATAGCCTGCCAAAGTCACATTCTCCACATAATCTGTCTGCTTAACCCAAACTAAAGATCAGTAAAGCTGCTATACAAATGAATATGATGTTAGGTTTACACAATTAACATGGAAATTAAAGCACACCCTAGCTATTTAACAGCTTAATCAGTCAAGGGATTCCATCAGCAATATCAAAGGGATCCTACAAGCTAGTCAAATAGATGCATATACGAAATTTGTATTTTTAGCTCCCAATTCTTAATAAGAGAAAGAGAAATAAACTGATAGAAGGTAATAGGAGCACTGAAAATGTGCCATCCAATAACTTGAAGCTTTGAAAATATTGAGTACCTGCAATAACTTTCCACCAGCAGCAAAAGAACGCAGCCCAATTGTGTCCTGGAGAAGATATGTCCAACAAAACATATTAATTAACAAACCAATTGGAATTAAGTTACACAGAGAGAATGAACAACATGAAAAAATAAGTGAAAAGATAACCTTGCTTCTGAAAACAACAAGGAACTGAGCTGCAGGGTCCCTTTTCGTAACATTTGACATGGAATCGAGGAACCAACCACCTCCTTTAACTCTCTGCCTTGAGACATGGAGTGCAGGACGATCTCTTGCATATAGTGCAATCACATATCCATCTTTCAGCAGTTCACCAGATTTTCCAATGAGCTTCTTGCTTGAACTTAAAAGTTGGTCTGAAGTAGACTCTTGCATTGATTCAATCACCATTTTCCTATTTCTGGAGTCTTCAGGTGAAGCAAAACGAGAGCCAGAGCTTAGCACTTGATCAGTGCCGCTCATAGCAGTGTCATCATCTCGATGCGAAGTACTTTCTTTTCCCACGAGAGAAGGATCCTCTGATTTCTGTAAAGATTTTTGACGGCCATGTCTTTTCTTTGCCTTCTTACCTGATCTACTGCGTTTTCCTTCAGACCTTACAGTTGTATTTTGAGATAAGCCAGTATGCTGAGCCTGGGCAGGTGATTCTGTTGATTGATTAATACTTCTCCTGTGGGAGGCTTCAGGAGTTACCTGAATATCATCTGTCAACTGCTCATCAACAGAAGCCTGCAAAGAGCTTTCTTCATCTTGTTTGCAAAATTGTTCATTTCCATCCCATACTTCACTTTCCTCATCAGATACAGCATCCTTTGGAACAACCCCATCGAACAAGAAAGTCTGCAACAAAGAGATGGCCTTCTCCCTTATCTCCATCCACACTTCTTCACTATAATCTGCACTGTGTGGAAGTATCAAGACATTGGGCATTTCTTTTACCTGTTTCAGAGATTAATGAGACAAATTAGTAGGACTCCGACAGATTGTACTCTCAGCTACACATCATTTTCTTCAAAACCCAATTTAAAGCAGGCATCATTCTAGCCATTAGTAAATTGAAGTATTTGCTTAAGACATTGTAGTGCCTAGAAAGCCTGTTGGGCACCATGTGGCTTCTGCATAAGAACAACAAGAGCTACGAGATTGTTCCCCTCCAGAATTGGAAACAATCTAGTATTGTTCAAATCCATATTCAATCATTGAAGTAAAAATCAAGATAAGAAGTGATCCTTTATTGTTGCTTTAAACACCTTTTGTTCCCCTTTTCGTCTTCTCGAAAGGGAAAGCAAAGATTAGTTAGATAACACTAGGCAATTTTTTATGAAAAAAAGAATATCTGATAAAAGATACTATTAATTACTTATGACAACTGCCTCTAATTTTCTCATGCGAAGATAAAACTTTATATCTACTGAAGATGCTGTCTTCTTATTGCTTTTGCTTTAGGGTATGAGTTGGACAATACTTTTATAGTGCAAAAGGAAGGTTAGTTAGATGGCGCCAAGATTAGCAAATGGAAATCAACTACAGAAAGGGTGCAACAGAAGCAACAAAAAAGCACGATTAAAAAGAGAGGCAACGGTTGCATAAGCGAAGACACACGAGATGGATAACGTTAATATGTCAAAATTACCACTTGAATCATAGGTACCAATGAACCCAAGACTGTATAGTCAAACATACCCATGCTTCCATCCACTGTGGTCCTTCAGCACCATCCAGAGCACAGCCAGCTAAGGTCCCATCAATCAAAAGCTGCTTCAAAGCACAGTCATCTAGAAGCTGACTGCTGCCAGTATTCACAAGAAATGCCCCTATAGCGACATAAAAGGTTTTCTCCCATGTAGTCAGAAAGAGGATCATAAAATGTATGTGCATTTCTCAAAGACGACAAAAGTGGCGTACCTGGCTTTATGTGCTGCAAGCATTCTGCATTGATAATCTGAACTGTTTCATTCGTAAGCGTACAGTGAAGTGAGACAAGATCACTTGCAGCAAGTAAATCATTAAGAGTATCCATTCTTCGGGCTGCAGGCGGAAATCTTAGGGATGGCCTGCTTACTTTTCCATTTCCCTGTGCAATCATAGTATGGAGCACAGCGTTATGGAATGCCGGAGCAAGCACAGACAACAAATTAAGAACTAAAACTTGAACAGCCAATTCAATGAATTCAAATTTTTGTAGATGCCATTTTCACAATTCAATTTCTAAAAGACTGCCCATGAATCCCATTGAAACCCTACCCTCCGAAATATGTATACGATTATCTTACCAACTATTCAAATTGCCGTGGCATGATCTGCAAGTCAGCATATGTAGGACAACCTCAAAAGCAATATTTTCAAACTGAACCCCCTAATATATGCCATACAAAGATCACCCCAGGTTTCATCCTGAGCATCAAAAATTTCTCAGCTATCAAAAAATTAATTAGATCGCGAGTTTCTTGCACCATGCAGCAGAACATTGTCAACATTCTTAACCTCCGTAGAATTTCTACCCTGCTTATTTGGAAAAAAAAAAACAAAAGAAGGTTGCATTTTTCCTACTATCCAAGGAGAAAAAGAAAAAATTAACCATACGCAAGATCATATTCTTGGCATAAAATCAGTTGTTCACTCAGTTGGCATAAACTATTTATGAAATTTAATTATTGTGCATGGTAAAACTCAGTGTCCTACCTCGTGAACATCAAAATAAAGCACGCTCATCTTAAACGCTAAGCTCCTTGTAGCCAAGGACCTCGCTGAGGCAGATCTACCAACAATCCCCAATACTAGCCCTCTACATCTTCTCATTCCTCGACACAACGGTTGAACAGAGCCAAGCCATCCCGAAGCAGAGAGCGTGTGGCGGGAGAGCAAGTGCGTCCGGCGAAGCAAACCAAGAAACAAAGCCATCACAGTGTCCGCGATCTCTTCAGCCCTTGAAGTGTCAACATGAACAAGTCGAAGCCCCAGGTCAGCAGCAAGGGCCGAGTCGACGGCACGGTCAGCGGAGCCAAGGCACAGGATGAGCTGGTAAGGTCGGAGGCGGCGTTGGGCGGCACGAGGGAGGTATGCGAGAGAGTGGAGAAGCACCGCGGCAGCTGATTCGATCTTGCCATCAGCTAGACGGCTAAGAGGCACGTGCTCAACGGAAGCGACTCCAGAAAAAGAATCTTGCTCGATGGCGCAATCCTCGATGCAGTTGAGAGTAACGACCAAGGGAAGAGCTTGTGGAGAAGCGTTGCGGTGGGGCATTGTGAGAGAAGATCTAAGGCTACCTTCTGCTGCTTCTCTGAGTATAGTAAGTGCAGAGGTGATGATGGTGGTTGAGGTGGTTAGGGTTTAGTATTGCAAATATGGGCATTGCCACGGAGGGTTTTTAGTGAGAGAGAGCGCATCTAAACTGAGGTTTGTGACAAGACAAGACATGATCCGATCTGATGGTACGTCGTTTTTTAGTCTTTGGCTAATGGCTTCGCCGGTCTGGGAGGAGAGGTTGATATGTCCCTGTGCCCAACCTTGGATCCGAAACTAGTCTTGCCTTTTACTCCTTTTATTTGTTTCTCTTGCATTTATACCCTTTCCATTTTTTGTAATTTCCATTCATGTCCCAACTTTTCTCAGCTGTAACATTCGGATTTCGAAGGTATAAAACCCCTATCATTATATACTTACGTAAAGCAGCTTAATCATAGAATCCGAATATTATTATTATTATATTATTTTTTTGAACAACAGGTTTGACGGTTGTCCTTCTCTGCTGGGACAATTTATGCACACCAATTTAAAGACTAAAATTTTGAAGCCAAGCCAATTTCAAAAGGACCTAATTTATGCCGGCTCAGGTTTTACATTTGCCTTTCCTCATTTGCCTGTTCAGTAAAGAGCTTCCGAGAAAGATGGCAGGAACTCCAATAGCACGACACGAGTTGTCGAAAAACGTTTCTCATTTCCGAAGAGCAACATACAACTTCCAGCAAATTAATGAAATTTAAGCATTGACAAAAGGCTACCTATGCTCAATTACAAAGGAAAAATAAGCCCAACATTCCTAAGGAGGCTGGAGAATGAAAATAGATAAAGAGAAAAAAGACAACGAAAACAAGACATATCCTACGGAAACTCTATGATACAAATCAAGGAAGCAGTCCCCCGCACCACCTCATGCTGGCTGCAGTATATTACTTGTGCAAGAATACGAACCAAATTCATGGTCTAACCACCAAACATATCCCATTAGTTCAGTACAGGCTTTTTTGACGCTATTATACAAAAAAACTGTACAATTTCCGACCCACCTAAAACCCGTATCACGCTTAACTGAACCATGTTATCATATTATGTGATTCTTCTTTCCTTCACCACAAGATTGAGATCTCCCAGCTACGTTTAAAACTCTGAAAGATTTCAATTCCTCCTAGCGGACCATAATAATGTATTATTGGATGAAGACTATTCAGTTCAGAAAAACCTCCTCCTGAAATTCCTAGTAGTTGCTTGATACGATCGCATGAGCAAGCCCACACCGATTCCAATCCCAAGGCACATCCCAAGGCCTATTCCAACACCAACTCTAACCCCAGCATTGAACCATGAGAGTTGACCATCCTCACCATAATACAAGTCTTCTGAGTAGTATCTGGTACCAATCTTCCCATCTGAGTCATAGTCTTCACCTTCTGATTCAGAAATCTGCATAATCACCCAACAATGACAAGTCAATCAGCACAACAGTAACCTCTTGTCAAGCATGTTGTTCTAGACAAAGCAAGTAATCGTCAAAATGTTGAATTTCCAAAATAGATTGTATAAACGCGTGAGTTTCTATGTCAATACGTTGGACACCAGAAGTGACATCTACAATCCGAAAGATCCTTATAAATCAAATATGACAAAAATATATTTCAGGAAGAAGAACATAAAGGGTTCATCCTCGCTGTCTCACTGAAGCTTAAAACATGACACTCTACAAATGAGACAGTCGAGGGTTGTTAAGCTCTTAGAAGCTAATGCGCGGTTTAAAAAAAAAAAAAAAAGGTACAAAAAAGCTTCCCCATTATAACACGCTTATTGAATTGCACTAAAAGGCCACAGCTGAAAGGCTTATCCTCATATTTGTAGTGAAAAGCACATTCGCACTTGACTAGAGAACTATTCAGACAGTAACACTCTTTGATCACAGAAGACGGTTCTGCACTATTTTTGGCGTTTTCTTTGCTAACTAAAGATTGTACCATCATAAGTTACAGCATTTACATCAGGATTCAATCCTAATTGATGGAAGCTGGAACTTTGATGATCACATGCACTTAGCTTGAGGCACCTGAAACACTAAATGTATTGATAAAATTGAGTCCACGCCTGAATACGCCGCACGAAATTTGGATATATACATCATAAAGGCGCTAATCCTAGTATATCCTACAAAAATTAGATAACAAGCTAGCATAATCAACATCAGAATTCAACTACTTGGATTATACAGGACCTGGTTAGTAGATATATCACATCATATACAAGAGACTGAAGTTAGACAACCACAATGCAACCATAGAAATCCTACTTGCATTCGTTCTTTTTTTTTTTTTTTCCAAATATAATACTTAAAAATGCTAACAAAATATTGTAAAAGCCATCAATTTAGATTGAATACAAATTTATTCTAAAACAACAAAACCAAATACCTTCAAATCATTAAAAATTATCAACGAAAGCAAAGAATGGAAGGTGAAAGGACAAAGACAAAATATATAAAGCTACCTGAACTTTGCGGAGGCGAAGCAACCCATTGTTAAAACCACCATTCTGCTCCTTCTCCGTTTCCTCATCCTCGGGAATCGCGTCAAGCATTCCATGCCTCGTTCCCTTTCTTCTTGGGCTTACCAAAATCGTCTTAGTCAATATCACCGGCACACCTCCACAACAACCAGCTATATAAACCTCCACGGCCGGCGCCGATACGCCCATCTTCGGCTGGAAAAATATCGAGCTTCCTTCCTCAATCGATGCTGCCAAATAACAGTCCATGCTCCACCCAGTTTTCGAATCATTCTCCGTTCCCACGCTCCCATTACCCCATGCCGATTCAATTCTCTCCAACGACCCGCACAAAAACAAACCATTACTCTCCAACACCTCGAATTCCACGGCACCGCTGACCCGAACACTGTCAGTGCTGACGTACGTGACCTCAGATGATTGCTTATTAAAACGATCACAGCGGAGGGTCAGAGACACAGAATTCGCTGCCGGAACTATAGAACCATTGATTTCTAAGGGCGTGCTGATCTGGGGGCGGAGATGGCGGAGAATTAGATGGTCTGGGACAGAATCGATTAAGCAAGGCGTAATTCTGACATAGAATAATCGAATTTCGAGACAGGAAGAACTGGTTATGAGATTAAAGGAATTGGGTTCCTGGCCTTGATTATCCATTGAAACTATAATTCCTCAAATCGGGAACAGAGGAAACAAGAATTAAAATCGGAATTAAAAGGCAAAGGCAGTGTTTGGCAAAATCGGGAATGGAATTCCGGAAAACATGTATCAGATTATGGGATTGAAGGAAATGATGAGTTGATACAAAAATAGGTGTAAGTTTCCTTAATTTGTTAGGATAGAAAGAGAGTTTAGGATTGATGGGAATAATTAGGGTTTTGGCTGGGATACTGAGAGGCGCTGTCGCTTCGATTTAGGATTTGGTAGCGGAAGACACTTAGCCAAGTTGAAGTATTATATGAAATCAGAATGCAAACGTACGTACCAGGTCGAACGGAATAACAGAATTTCCAGCCGAGAAAATTAGCATTGTCTTAAATAACGGTGATATAACGGGAAAACATCCTAAGCCAAAAGCCTTTTTCTTTTTATCAAATCAAATTCATATTGCTTGGACCATATGAACCATAAAAAAGAAAAAAAAAATTTATCCAAATTATTGCATTCTTTTTATCAAATCAAATTTATGATTAATTCATTTAATTTAAATTATAAATGTTAAAAAATATAAGTTTAACTAAGTAATTCATAGTTTTTATTTTGAAAATAAGAAAATGGGTTGGAGCTGATGACATGCATCCGACTAACACGTGGCGTTTTTCATGTTGTGTCGCTGGATGTGAAGGATATCGTGCTACAGACAGTGACGAGTAACGAACCCAGGAGGCCCGATGTTGTTACGTAAAATGGGCCCACCCACGGGTGAGAGCCAACCCAGCAATTTGATAGGCCCAATCACTACTCTATAATTGACCCGAGAGTGAAGAGGCAAGCAACCATTGTTATTATTATTTTTTTGTAATTAAATTAATTCAATGTTGTCACATTTAATTTCTCAGAAAAAGATTTCTGGTTGAGGTTGTCTCTTGAGATTGAGATGAATAATTAGAGAATAAATTTGAAAGAAGTATGCATCAGCTCCAGCCCAAGACTGATTCCAACCCATCAAATCGTGGACGTCACCCACGTGTCAATGAAGAATAGGCCGCCTACTCCCACCCCTTTTGCCCCTATACAAGATAAGATCCCCTTATCTTTCCAAACCAGGAAAATCATTTTACTCTCCTCTCTAAAATAAAAAAAAAAAGAAACATTACTTCCAGCATTCCTACGGTAGTACTGACAGAGCTGGGGCCAGATCCAAGGTGGGGCAATAGGGTGAGAGATGGGCTGATTTCGCTTTTTAATCGATTTTCAGTAAAAAATTAAAATTTTTAATAAATATAATAAAATTATTAGAATAATTAAAATTTTAAAATATAATTACAAATCAAATATAACATTTAAATAAAAAATTAAAAAAATTTGAAGTTTGAATAAGTAATTTATAAATTAAATATTCAATATGAAATTAATAATAATAAGCCTATTATAATTGATCTATAAACATAGTTTCAATATTTTTTTATTAAATATATGCGTTATAATATTTTAAAGATCAATATATCATAATAATTATAAAAAATATTTTTAGGTATTAAAATATAAAATTTATTTATAATTAACAGTTATTTAATAATTTTTAAAAATAAAAACCGTATGTCATTAAATTAACTAAAATATCAGTTTGCTTTTGAACTAATTTTTTAATTAATCATGCATAATTTAAATTAAAAATTTATTCATAAAAAAATTCAATATAATATATACAAATTTATCTATCTAAAATTATGTTCTGAATCCGTTAATAAAGAACACGAAAGCAGTACTATATGCCCAAACTGCAGTCACTCTGTCTATATATATACACACACTCACGCAAACGCACTGGCTTTACCACGAACCATGTGCGTTGAATAGTTAGTCATTTATAGTAGATTTTGTATCATACTTTCCAACTTTAAAGTATATAATAATAAAATTTATTACAGTTTTATAATTAAAAAATTAATTATTTTTTTAATTAATCAATGATCGAATAATTATAAAAAAAAATAATCGCATGGGATATCATTTTCACATGTTTTAATTATGAAAAAATATAAACAACAACTCTAAAGATCAAATATACTTCTTTTGAAAAAATTGAATGGGGGTTGTCAGGGGCAGAATGGACTTTTCGGGTTCTCTGTTTGAAAATATTTGGTGGATGTAATGCGAGTCAGTTAAACATCACAGTGAGGAGGCTGCTGCTAAGTGGATGCACCTAATGGCATGGTGACCGCCGAGGTAGCCACGCGTCGAAACCATGGATGCGTAGCGCGTGAGTCGTGGAATAGTTGCTGGCTGCATTTAAAGTTATCGTTGATTAGTGCTGTCATAAACGACGGTCGCAGTCGAGATGAAGTGGCTGCCTTCTAAAGTCAGGCCGCCGAGATTGTAGAACTTCGCACATGATTGTAGACGCCGGCACAGTAACTTTTGATTATTTAAAAAAAATTATAAACAAGAGATTTTAATTTAATGAAAGCCAAATATTTTATTTTTTTATATTAATTTATCACTCGAAATTAATTTATATTAAATATTTTTAAATTTTATATTTTATCAAAATATTTAAAAAATTAAATTGATATATTTCGGGATAGAAGCTTCGTTATAACAAATGAATATAATAACTTCAATTTTTTCAAACATTTTATTTAAATAAAAATAATAAAAAAACATTTAAAGCAAATTAAATTCAAATAATTATCTATTGTGAAAAAATAGCGCCTATTATTTTAAATATGTTTTTTTCAGAAATAATTTTACATCTCATATATTTTATGAAAACAAGTTTAAGGTTCATTTTACAAATTCTGTATATTAATAATCTAAAAGTCCAAAATTAAATTTTTTTAAAGTAAATATATTAATAAAATCTTTAGATACTTGCATTTTTATTACTAAATTCTACATGTGTTTTTCTTTATAAAATTAACGCTATGTATTTTCACATGTAATTAATATAGTATTCTTTAACAAAATAAAATTTTAATATAAAAACTAATTTTTTATATGAAATAATTATATACAATGAAACAAAAGTATACGAATAAATACTAAAAATGCTAATGCGGCATTCTTTTATGAACAATAAATTTATTTTTTCAATGTTTCAGTATTTAATAGGTCAAATATAGCCATCATAGTAGTGGATTATTTTGACAAAATGTTGATCTAGCATTTTCAAATAGATGGTGAATTTATTTTTTTAGAATTTTGAGCATTTGATTAATCATATATAATTAACATGTTATCAAATAATTTAACTTTTAATGAAAAATATACACGAGATCCTAATGGTTACAAAATAATTATTTAAAATACTAATTGTTAAAAAAAATATTGAAGTAATTATAAATTGAGATCAATCAAAAACAGAAAAGAAAAAGGGGAATTATCACTTAATTGAAAAAGAAGAGAAATATTTAAAATAAAAAGAAAAAGTTTATTTTCGTGGCCCTTGCCTATAGCAAAAAGTTGCTTGCATTTGCAAATTATAAATTTATAATTGTTAAAAAAATAATATTGTTTAGTGGTGCAGCGTGGTTTTCACGCTCCTTGCATACCACTACCAGTTTCTCCTCTGCATGGTGTGCCTTGAGAGCCATCGACTATAAAGTAGTAATAGAAGTATAGAACAACAAGCAAACACAATGTTCAACAATCGTGCTCTCGATTGATTCTCTCTTTCCCTTTCTCTCTCCAACTTTTCATTATCTCTCCTACTCTGCATTTCTTGTTTTCATTCGGATTTTTTTTGGTTTCACTCACGAGCCCTCTCCATAGCCTCTTTTCAACAGAA
>CANXYI011705040.1:0-10429 GCA_948208565.1 Hura crepitans
TTCTTGTGTTCTGATGCCTTTTTTGTGACATTTTCCTAACTTGTATGTGTAATGTTGTGCTGTAGCCCGCTACTACCCCTAGAGTTGGCCCATCCTCTTTAAGGAAGTGGCCAAGGACTACATCCAACTCTCTAAGTTCTCAATTCTCACCTCCACTTGCTCATGCTTCTAAACCATCTGTTGGTCCAACGTCTCTTCCTAGGGAGGTGGTATAGATATTAGTGGATATGCTTAAGCTAAGCTATTTGTGCTATGGCATCGATGGGGAGCTTTCTTTTGCTAAGCTTTACATTAAAGAGAGTTGGCTCGTGGCCTTTGATCCTGAGGATACGACACTTATAATGTTATTGGTTTCGCAACTTGTATAACTAGGAACTTCTTGCTTGTCTTATGTTTCATTTTCTCTAATCAGGTGAATAAGGCTCTAGTGGAGAGGACTACCCATATTGTAAAGGCTTTTAGAAGGGCTATGATTGATGAGACACAGGTGCTGGCTGTAAGTAGCTTTCCTATTATGATCAATGCATATAGATGTATTGCATATATTATCTATATACATACCTCGTATGTTATCCTTCATGTGTGTGTTATCCTTGTGTGCACATTTATATGCATGTCACATGTGTATATATATATGCTATGTATGTTGAGTTATCTATATATGTTATATTTCATGCTATGTATGATGTGTTTGCTATTTTACATATATGCTATGTTTCATGTGTACGTATGCAATGCTACATTGATCCTTCACTTTTCTTGCGGAATGAATTGTCAAGGTAGGTGGTGGCCTTACATGAAGCTCGAAGGAAGATATAGGCCTACAAGGTGGCTAAGAGGCTAGTGATTTGTTTTGAGGATGAGGACAAAGAGGAAGAGGACAACTTTAATGGCTAGATTAGGGGATAGGCCCTCCCTTTTTTTTCTTATAGTTGTTTGCATGGGGGTATAATTTGAGGCCTCTCTTTTTTTTAAAAATAGGATTCATTATTTCCTATCTTAGAATTTTTAAACTTGATACAATTTATCCTTCCTCTTTTAAAGCATTTTTATCTTTGCATTACATTTGAACTTGGATACTTTATTTCCCTTTTATGCCCTTATGTGAACCTGTGGTGCTTCAGTCTATTTTGTGCCTTTAATGTCCCTATTGTTTCGGTATGTTTTATGCCTTCATTGACTTTGGTGCTTTGGTCTGTATAGACCTAAAAGGGTCATTTTGGTCCGAGCAGACTTGGCTAACTTAGTCTATACAAACTTTTCATAACTGTGGTCATAGACTTGGCATGGAGCTATCTGAAGGTCGGTTTTTTACTCCGTACAGACCTCAACATCATTCTTAGGTTTGCACAGACCTCCTCACATGTTTTAGATTCTATTTCCAATGAGGGAAAGGAATGGGATGCCTTGGCTTATAAATACCCTCTTCTTTGGTTCTCTCACTTCATTCTCTGCATCATGTCTCCATTTCACCTGAAGTTGTCTAAGTCTTTAGGATCTAAAACCTTTTAGGATTTCGCCATTCTTGCCCCTTTTTTGGCACTCAATTTTCTAAGCAAAGTTTGGATTGACCTCAAGTTCTTAATGGCTACTTTGCAACATTAGGACCTTATTTTCCACATTTTCACCTTTGATTAACAAGAAATATACCCCACCATAGAGGAATTTCCTATTATCCTAAAACACAAAATTACTCTTATTACCCCTTTAGCCTTGCCTTCATTTGAAGATCACTACCCTTTGGATATTATTCAGGATTTAGGCTTTTCTTTTATTATGTGTCGTAAAATAGTACCGGGGCTAAGCCCGATCTCTTTACAAGTGATCTTAGATCATACTCATCAAATCTCCATCGACTCAGTAGAATGGGAAAAATGTATCTTGTTATGCCTTCTCAAAAGCTAGCTCAATGTTACTTCTTGCAATGAACATTCTGATTTCAAGGTTCTTCACCTCTTCGCTATAATGTGTTCTAGTTATAATCCCTTCAGCACCTTTCTAGCTGAGACTATCAATGGTTTAGATGCACTAATGAAAGGGACTATTGATTTACTAACTAGGAGTCCACTTCTTTTGTCGGTATGTACTATTAGCTTTGTTATGACCCTAACTTTTGCCTAGCATACCTGTGATGGCTTTCATACTAGTAAGTCTACCTAACTTTTGCTTAGGTGGTTCTTTACGAATTTTCCAACCTAACGGCTCTCTTTTTCCTTTTTTTTAGATTTGGCTGCAAGAGAAATTGAGGTTGATCATTCCTCCACCTAAAAGACTTTAGGTGAAGTACAGCTCCCTTTATCATTATGAGAGGAAGCTTACAATAAAGTGTAACTCCTACAATCAGTGGCTTGCCTAGCTTGGCATAGTTATTTCAGTGTGATGGAGGTGCCCTTAGTGGAAGATCAACCATTTTATCCTATCTTGTCATGTAGGTTGTGTACCTTTAGTCGGGTTAAGGCATGTTACTTTTTACATCCCTTCGCATATCTTGCGAGAGTTCAGTTTAGTGCTAAGGATACCTATCGAGCCTCTAGATTTTCGCAGTGACCTTTTAACTCGTCACTTTTTATACTCTTTCCTTGACTTGTGGAAGCAACGTGCCATCTTAAAGGATGTGCCTACTTGCATAATCAATGCTATTAATACAAATGAATCCTACAATAAGTGGATTTTAAGTGATGCTAAAGATAATAGATCGTTAGTCCTAAAAAGGAAAACTAAAGACAATGCTTCTAGTTTTGAAAAGAAACAATGCGTATAGAATTCAGTTACTTGTATAACCTCTTCTTGGATGGGAATTTACATACCAATGATCAAAACTAAAGCATTTTTGTCATTGACTACATTTAAAGCTAAGCCCGTTAATCTTGGTGAATGTATTAATTTCCATTGATAGCATTGTCATTACCAATCAGCCTTGAAAGGTTTTCTTGATTGGACATTTTCTTTGTGATCCCTAACTTTTGCATGAAGTACCCTATTGAGTTTTCACCTCATTGGGTTGTCTTAACTTTTGCCTAAGCCACCCTATTTAGGTTTTTAGCTTAGCAGACATTTTTTTAGCAGAAATAGCTTTTCAACTAGTCTCTGTTGATTTGTTCTAAAAATTCATTGCCCTCTAGATCTGATATCTTGATGCCCCTATGCTTTATTACCTTTCTAACCATGTAAGGACCTTCCCAATTAGGCTTGAACTTTCCCCTAGGATTGGATAATAATGGACTAATTTGTTTAAGCACTAAATTGCCTTCTCGTATGGTTCTAGGTTTGACCTTCTTGTTGTAAGCTCTTGTAATTCTTTTTTGATATAATTGCATGTGATAGAGAGCTTTTAGTTGCCTTTCGTCTATTAATGCTAATTGATTATACCTACTTCTGACCCGTTCTGCTTCATGTATCATTGCTTTTAACACTACCCTTAATGAAGGTATCTCTACTTAGATTGGGAGCACTGCCTCTATGCCATACACTATCGAATAAGGCATAGCCTAGGTAGATATCCTGACCATCGCTATGTATCTCTATAATGTGAATGGTAACATATCTACCCAATTCGTATAGGTGATCATCATCTTTTGTAGAATTTTCTTGACATTTTTATTAGCAGCTTCCCCACTCCATTAGCTTGTAGTTGATATGGCAAAGATTTATGGTGTTGGATTCCATACTTCTAAAGCAGTT
This sequence comes from Hura crepitans, assembly GCA_948208565.1. Taxonomy (NCBI): domain Eukaryota; kingdom Viridiplantae; phylum Streptophyta; class Magnoliopsida; order Malpighiales; family Euphorbiaceae; genus Hura; species Hura crepitans. The sequence goes on from CANXYI011705040.1 coordinate 3,682, forward strand.
GTCAGGTCTCTCTCTAGAATTGCACTATGTTATTTGAGATGATCTGTTGCAACAAACTATACCTATAAATAATATTTCTTTCAATAAATTTTCCCATCTATCTTGCCCTTAATTTATTGAAAGACTCAGCCTCTACCCACTTCATGAAGTAATAAATTACCATTACTATAAACTTATGTCCCCTCACTGTTGATAGCCTTATTTCCCCAATTATGTCGATCCCTTATGTTGAGAAGGGCTATGGTGATGACAAACTAGTCAGGTCATTAGGCGGCAAGTGACTTATGTTCTCGTACACTTGGCACTTATGGCACTTTTTCACGAATTCTCAATAGTCTAATTCCGTGGTTGACTAATAATACCCTAATCTCATGATTTTCTTTGCTAAATTCCTACCATCCATGTGAGGGCCACATACTCCCTCATGTACCTCCTCAAGTACCCTTTGGGACTCTATTTTGTTTATGCACCTGAGTTGTATCCCATCTATTTATCTCTTGTACAACATGCCTTAGAACGAAATAAATTGAGTGGACAACTTTCGGAGTGCCTTTTTAGCTTTTTTAGTTGCATTCACAGGGTACTATCCCTTTTCTAGGTAGGTTCATATATCATGATACAATGGTAGTTGTTGATGGGTTTGTTCAATGGTAGAGCTAACTATTCCAGTATAAGTGGGAAACCTTATATTACTGAAATACATTAGCCAGGATAAATCTTTCTTAGTAAGGTTTGACACCGACATCAAGGTGGTGAGAGCATCTTTGACTTGGTTTTGTTCTTTAAGGATATAGTGTAAAGTGCAGTGATTGAACCCTTTAGCAAAATTTGTGAGAATTCTGACATATTTACCCAAGTTCTCATCTTTAACTTCCTAATCAACTTTGACTTGTTAGATGACTAGTATTGAGTCCCTATAGACATTGATTACTTTTGCCCCCAATTGATATAAAGTTTTGAGACCGTAAAGATATGCCTCATATTAGGCCATATTATTGGTAGTCGAGAATTCTAGCTTCCTTGCTAAGAACATTTGTTCACCTTCTAGACCGTTAATCAATGCTCCTATGCCTACTCCTCTTTGGTTGATAACTTCATCAAAAAACATTTTCCATCCTTCTTAGGATATTGCCACTAATTGTTCATCTGAAAATTCATACTTTTATTGTTTATCTTTGATTGGGTGCTAGGCTAGGAATTCACCATAGCTTGGCCCTTAATGGTTTTCTTAGTAAGGTAAAAAATGTCAAACTCCTAAGCAAGCAACATCCATCATCCCATCTTTCCTATCAAGGATGGAGTAGATTGTATATACCTGAGCGGGTCATGTCTCGCCACTGCTTCTACTTTGTAGGATTGGAAATAGTGCCCAATTTCTTTGATGCACAAATTACCCCCAAACATATCTTCTCCACTTCCATGTATTTCTACTTATATGGGAGTAGTTTCTTACTTAAATAATAAATTGCATTTTGTATTCTAGCTTCATCAACTTATGCAATCAGTGCTCCTATTGAAGACCTTTCTACTACTAGGTACAGGATTAAAGGCTTACCTAGTTTTGAAGGTCTTAAAACTAAAGGGTTAATCAAGCACTCCTTGAGGAACTAGAATGCCTTCTCGCAATCACCATGCCACTCCTTTGATTGACCTTTACGTAGCAGGATGAATATGGGTTCACAAACTATTATAAGTTTAGATATAAATCTGCTAATGTATTGAATCTTGCCCAGGAATCCGCTGACTTTTTTCTTAGATTTATGGCATAGGCATATCTAAGATGGCCTTTACCTTATCCGAGTCGACTTCAATCCCTCTCTTGCTTACTATGAATCCTAGTAATTTTCCAACCATAACTCCAAAGACACACTTCTTGGGGTTAAGTCTCATGTTAAATTGGTCTAGCCTCTAGAAGAACTTTTCTAATGCTTCGAAGTGTCTTTCCTGTTCTATGGACTTCACCATCATGTCATCTACATATACTTTGACTTCTTTGTGCATCATGTCATAGAATAGCTTAGTGGCCATTCAATAATATGTTGCCCTTATGTTTTTCAGCCCGAAAGCCATCACTTTGTAACAATATATACCTCCCTCTGTTATAAAGGTTGTCTTGCACTTATCTATCACTTTCATTAGGATCTAATTATACCTAAAGAACTCATTGATGAATGAGTACATGGCAGCCATTGGTGCACTATCATCCAACACATCTGTATGTGGAAGGGGAAAGTCATCTTTTGGATATGCCTTGTTCAAATCTTGGTAATCTACACATATCCTAACCCTACCATACTTCTTGGGTACCAATATTATATTGGTTAGCCAAGTGGGGAAGACTATTTCCTTAAAAAACTTCTATTTCCTTAATAAACTTTGCCTCAAGCAAGTTGACTAATTCTTCTTTCACTTTCTCCACCCATTCAGGTATCATTCTTCTGAGTTTCTGTCATACTGGGGTGGTAAGGTTATGTATTGGTATGGCATGTTCCGCAATTTCTCTATCGATCCCTAGCATGTCATCATAATTCTAAGTACATATTCATTCATATTTAATTAGTAGTCTCTCAAATTTTTCTCTTTCTTCGATAGTAGTATCATAGGCAATTAATACATTCTTTGGTTGTTCATTAGTTTTAAGATTAAAAGGATTAGTTTTAATGCAATTAATGTCAAAAATGCTCATGTAATGATCATGCAGATGCATATTACCATCAAGAGAAAGATCACACAAATAAGCAAATTCACTATTCACTTTATTAAAAAAATAATTGTTCACATCAAAAAGGTCACAAAGATACAATTCATCAATAAATAAATTAAAATCCTCTAGTTCAAGCATGTCCTCCGAGATGGCAAAGTAGACTCCTTCAGCAACTGGTAGCTTTAGCAACACTTCCTCTATCCACTAAACATGAGTGAGATGGCCCGTTTCCCAATCCATATCATCAGTGAATATCTCGAACCCTAGTTTGCAACATCCCTCTATTTTGGCAAGCTCTGGGGTTCCATCATACTTAGTATCCTTTTGCTTAACATAGTAATCTTTTAGTGAATAGCCTTATTTTGGGTTGCCCTCTTTGCTTAGATCATAGCCTAATCCTTTGGTGTCCTTCTGGGTGTGTGGATGAAGTGGTTTAGTGATGCCTTGCAATTCCTTCCCTAAACTAACTCTTAGAAAGAAATCCATTCGCTTCATCATCTTTGACACAGCTGAGTCTATGTAGTCCTCATAAATTCCTGCAACATGGAATTCGAAGTGGAGATGGCATGATCGACCTCAGCCTTTATGGTAATGATGTTTTGTTCTTATGGGAACTTAATCATTTGATGGAGAGTAGAAAGGACTCCCCCTAGTTTGTGGAACTAGGGCCTTCCTAATAAGATGGAGAAGGTAGCAAGTATGTTGATAACTGTGAACTCAACCTCATTAACAATTGTTCCTGCTTGTACCTTAACTGTGAAAGACCCTTCAACTTGTCTCTTGGTGTTGTCATAGGCCTTTATAGTAATGCTAGAAGGTAACAAATCTTCCTTCTAGATTCCTAAACTAGCTAGGATCTTGGCAAGGCAGACGCAAAGGGAAGAACAATTATCTACCATTGCATAACCCATTTTTTTCCCATTTATTTCACCTTTGATGAAGAGGGGTCAATTATGCTTCCTTCCTTCTAAAGGCAAGTCGATGTCTAAAAATGTGATGATGCTTGTATTGCCTATTTTCATTACTTCTACCAGTTCATCAGGCGTGGTGGTTGTGAAAACAGTGACTTAACCTAAAGCTTCAACTACTTTCTACCTATAGTCTTTGGATGAGATCAACAGGTCCCAAATGCTGATGTTGGCTTGAGTTTTCTTAAGCTATTTCAATACCTCATCATACTGATCTAGTCTAAGTTTAGGTTCTTTTTTTGGTAAGATCCGACCATTCTTTTCTACTCTCTCTACTATTTCTCCCTCAACCCATATTTGCTCTCTCGTCCTTTTCAAAATCCTCATCAGAGGATTAATCCTAGAAACTTTTGCTCTCCCCAACCACACAGTCACTCTCCTTATCCTAAAAGCCTATCATCATGATTGATTCACTCACCCTCACTCTTACTTTTATGGCTAGGTCAAACCCATATATTTCCCTTAACACATACCCTTCAGGTAATCCAAACTTAAGAAGGCATGAAGTATGGTGTTTTGGTAAAGGATTTGATGAAGTTTCTAGATCGAGGATTTATTTTGAATCGATGAGATCTTGAATAGCCTTTCTAAGGAGCTTATAGTTATCTGTTAGGTGTCCAATTCTCTAATGATAAGCATAGTACTGGTCATGCCTATGGTTTGGGGGTAATGGTTTGTTGAATGGCATGTGTGGGAGTGGCTACAGTTTCCCTTCTTTAGTAAGCTTTTTCAAACACCACGACAAAGATTTACTAAGATTCGAGTACCTGCGGCCTTGAATTGCATGTTCCTTAGCAATTTTGGTGGTATTACTGGTATTTTTGCTTGTAAACATAGGGTTATTGTTCAATCTCTTGTAACCCTTATTTTGATATCCACCTTCAAGGTCGATGGCAATATCCTTCAGCTATTCCTAGGTAGTAATGCCTTTAGCGGTGGGCCCGTTATTTAAAAAACTATTGGAATTTCTAATGAACATTTTAATCTGGTCTATTTCTTTAGGCTTATTCCTCATCTTCAGAATCTTTTCCCTCTACCTCAGGAGATAGTCAGAAAAACTCTCATTGGGCCTTTGTTTTATCAACTCTAGATCCTTTAAAGTGATCTCGACACTAGCATTGTTAACATATAGCTTATTAAATGCCCTTGCTAGCTCAATCTAGCCTTTCTTAACCCTTCTTTCTTGGTAGTGGTACCACTCAAGAGCCTACCTATAAGGGACATGCTGAATAGGTTCATAATATGCCCTTTTGTTAGATGGGTGGCCCTTACAGCTACTACATATTGCTTTAAGTGGGTGTGAGGATCTGTGGTCCCATAAAACTTGCTTAAGTCAAGTTTCTTGAACTTGTGAGGCATAAAGTGATTGGGCCTCACACTAATGTCATCCAAGTCAATGTCTCTGCCCCGAGTCACTAATTAGGACATAGCCTCCATATTTTCATTCAACTTTTTCAACTGGTCATTCTTAGGTGCCTTAAGAGGGGGTACCTTGTTGTAGGTTTTTACCACCTGTGGTATCTCATCATCAGAAGATTGGTCATCTTTAGGTTCCCCTGCTATCTCTTTCCCCATATTGGTTCCAGAAATCTATCCTACCTCTTGAGCGTTTTGCATATGTTACCAATGATGTCATCCTCCTTTCCATCTCAACCATGGCCTCCATAAACATAGCCTTCGTCATGTACTCATCAAAAGACATGGTTCCTTGCTTAAGTTGTATAGGTGCTTCTACGCTGATTCTACTGAGGTGCTTGCCTACTCTTTTCCACTATGTAGTAAGTAAAGGATCAATAATGGTTGAACAAGAAAAATTGGTTAGACATGATGCATGTATAGTATAAGATGCATGATGTGCAAATGTTTGTTTGTTATACAACCAAAGACAAACACAAGCAATAGTCCTTCCAACCTTATTACTCCTGCACACGTGGTTTCAATCATCTTTCTTAGGTGGGCTTACCTAAGCATCATTGAGGGATGCATAAGTTCGAACATAGGCTTAATTAGGGCCAATAACCTCTTGTATTTAAAGTGCAAGTGAAAAAATGTTGACCTTAAGACATTTATATCTTATTTGATGTGAAATTAGGGTGGGCCTATCCCATACAAAAAGGCACAATGGGCTTACCCCTACTTCCAATAAGGCTAAATGTAATTAGGTCTATATAGCAAGCAAAAATGCAATTGCACACACTTAGGGTCATATAACTTAGGGGAAGTTGCTAAGCTTGACTACATAGGCTCACGATTTTGGTCAAAAGGCTAATAGGCTCCAACAAGCAGAGGTCCCTCCTAATGGGTCTTTCCAATCAAGGATAATAGCAGTCGATTAGTTCACCTTTTTATATACTCGAAGGTACGAGGCTTATGAGTGATGGATATGCTAGCATTTCTCCATTCTTGAATGAACAATGGAGTTATGGTTCACAACACCATCCTAGGTAAAAAGGGACACAGTTTATATAGGATGCAATGCATGGGATTGATAAAAATTATAATATTTGGATGACATATTATTTGGGCACTTTCATATTAAAATTTCTCAATCCCAAGCAGAGCCACCACTGTAGAGAGTATGATATTTTTACTAGGGATAAGAGTGGTTAGTGGAGTCACCACCTAGCCTTTACACTAGGACCTCTGATCTTTTATACTAGAAAGGTTCAAAATTTTAGATCTTATTCATGTCTTAATAATATGTTGTCTATGTATATTGTAACATTTATCAATCCCTTATCATTTTAGCATGCGTTATTCATAATTTAAATTGCATTACCTTTGTATGTAGGGTAGTAAATTGTAGTATTTAAAAGAATATGACAAATACATTGTACATCCAGAAAGCGGGTCATTCATTAATTGTTATTCAACATTCCTTGTAATTCCATAGGAAATGAGAGTAATTGCCCAACTCCTATCTCTAGGAGATTGTCCTTTATTGAAATACATTTGATTGTGACTTTTGATTAAGGAAATACTTAAAACCATTTTTGTTTAAGAAAACACCAATTAGTTATGTATAAAATCATTTGATGTGAAAGTTAGGTTTTAGCATGTAAAGCAAGTTATTTAC
>CANXYI011705292.1:0-11764 GCA_948208565.1 Hura crepitans
AATGAGGCCCGTGTTGCCTATCTTCATTACTTGTACAAGTTTATCTGGGGTAGTTGTCGTGGAAACAACAACTTGACTTAGGGCTTCAACCACTTTCTACCTATGGTCTTTAGATGACATTAGTAGAACTCAAATGCTAATGTTGGCCTAGACTTTCTTAAGTTGCTTTAGCACCTCCTCGTGCTTATCTACTTTGGGTTTAGGCTCTTTCTCAGGTAGGATCCGACCATTCTTTTTTATTCTCTCCACCATTTCTCTCTTAACTAGATTTCACTCTGTCTTACCCTCTTTGAAATCCACATTAGAGGATTCATTCTGGAAGCTCTTGCTCTCCTCACTATCACGGTCACTCTCACTATCCTAGAAACCAATCATAAGGATAGATTCACTCACCTTTACTCCTATTTTTATAGCTAGGTTAGACTCATAGATTTCCTTAAGCACATGCTCTTCGGGTAATTTAGATTTAAGGAGGTATGAAATGTGGTGCTTTGGCAAGGGGCTTGATGAAGTCTCAGGGTTAGGGATCTACTTCGAATTAATAAGGTCTTGGATAGCTCTCCTAAGGTGTTTGCAGTTGTAAGTGAGGTGCCTGATTCATTAATGATAAGCACAATATTGATCATGCCTATGATTGGGTAGTAATGGTCCATTAAATGGATGGTGTGGAAGTGGTTGTAGATTCCCCTCTTTAGTGAGCTTCTTTAAACACCATGACAAGGACTTACCCAAGTTAGAGTACCTATGGCCTTGAACTGCATGCACCTCAACTGTCTCGTTAGAGGTTCCAGTATTACCATTAGAAAAAGTGGGGTCATTGTTTACTCTCTTATACCCCTTGTTTTGATACCTAGCTTTAAGGTTAATAGCAATGTCCTTAAGTTGTTCTTAGGTAGTAATGCCCTTAGCAGTAAGCCCATTATTCATATAGCTATTGGCGTTTCTAATGAACATCTTAATTTGGTCAATATCCTCTAGTTTATTCCTCATCTTCAAGATGTTCTCTTTCCACCTCTATAGATAGTCAGAAAAACTTTCATTAGACTTCTTCTTTATCAACTCTAGATCCTTCAAAGTGATCTCAACACTAGCATTATTGGCATATTGCATATTGAATGCCCTTACCAACTCATTCTAGTCTTTCTTAACCCTTCTCTCTTAGTAATGATACAAGTAAGAGGTTAGCTTGTAAGGGACATGCTGAACAGGTTCACAATTTGCTCTTCTATCAGATGGGTGGCTCTCATGGCTACTACATATTGTTTTAGATGAATGCAAGGATTATAAGTCCTATCAAACTTGCCAAGGTCAGGCATCTTAAACTTATGAGGCATGGAGCGATCAGGCCTTAGAATGATTTCATCCAAGTCAATATGTTTACCCCTAGTCACCAATCGGGATATGGCCTCTGTCTTCTCGTTTAACTTCTTCAGCTGGTCATTTTCTATTGCCTTTGGAGGGGGTACCCTATTGTAAGTCTTCACTACCTCTGGCACTTCATCATTTGACGACTGGTCATCTTTAAGCTCTCTAGCTATTTCTTTCCCTTTATTATTACTCAAGGTTTGACCTACCTCTTGTGGATTCTACATGTGGGATAGAGCATTAGTAACCAGCACCATCATTATTCTCTCCATCTTAGCCATTGCCTCCATGAACATGGCCTTAGTTATGTATTCATAAGTAGACATAGTTCCTCACTTAGGTTGTATAGGTACTTTTATGCTGACTTAGTTGAGGTGCTTGCCTACTTTTTTCCACTATACAGTGAGTGAAGGATCAATGGTGGCTATCAAAATAGAAGGTTAGATATGATGCATGTACAGTATAAAACAATGTAAAATGTGAATGATGCATGATATACAATACACATTTGTGATACATCAAAAGAAAAAAACATCAATAGTCTTTTCGACCTTATTTCACCCATAGATGTGGTCTTAGTCATTCTTCCTAGGTAGGCTTACATAAGCATCATTGGGGGATGCATAGGTTCGAACATGGGCTTAGTTAGGCCCAATAACCTCTTGTATTTAAAGCATAAGCGAATATGGCAGCCTTAAGACATTTTTGTCTTATTTGATGTGAAATTATGGTGGGCTTATCCCAGATAAAAAGGCATAATAGGCTTGCCCCTACTTCAAATAAGGTTAAATGTAATAGGCCCACATAGCAATCAAAATGCAATCACAATCACTTATGGTCATGCAATATAGAGGAAGTTGTTAAGCTTGACTATATAGGCTAATGGTTTGGTCAAAAGGTTATATGGCTCCCACCAGTGAAGGTCCCTCCTAATGGGTCATTACAATCAAGGATAACAGCGATTGATTAGTTCACCTTTTCATATACCTGAAGGTAGAAGGCTTATGAGTGATGGATATGCTAGTACTTCTCTATTCTTGAGTGAAAAATGGAGTCATGGTTTACAACACCATTTATCGTAATAGGGACACAGTTTAAAAGAAGTGTAATACATGAGATTGATAAAGATTAGAATATTTGCATGACATATTATTTGAACACTTTTAGATTAAAATTTCTTAGTCCCTAGTGGAGTTACCACTGTAGAGATTATGATATTTTACCAAGGATGAGAATGGTTTATAAAGTTGCCACCTGGCCTCTACACTAGGACCTCTGATCTTCTATACCAGAAAGGGTTAGAATTTTAGATCTTATTTATGCCCTTATAATATATCATCCATGTATATTGTAATATTTATCAGTCCCTTATCAATCAAGCTTACATTATTTTTAATTCAATCATATCACATTTTCATACAAAAGGAAGTAAATTGAAATGGTTAAAGAATATAACAAACATATATGTACATCTAAAAAATGGAATATTGATTAGTTGTTATTGGACCAGACAACTACTTGTAATTCCATAGTAATTGGCAGTAATTGCCCAACTCCTATCTCTAGGAGATGGGTCTTTATTGAAGTGCATTTTTCATGTAACTTTTGATTAAGGAAAAACTCAAATCCATTTTATTAGAAAACACCAATTAATTATGTAGAAAACTATTTTAATGTGGAGGTAAGGTTCAACGTGCAAAATAAGTTATTAACCATCTATTACAAACCCAAGACAAGCTAAAATACACAACAAATACATCACTAAAAAGAACAAAATAAAGCACTAAAAATGCTCCTACTTCTATGTCACCGAATCTGCACAGACTTTATGAAAGGGTAGTCTTAGTTGGTGTAGACTATCTCTAAGGAAAGGTTATGTCCTTCTAACTGATCGGTCCAGCAAGCAAATCCAGTTAATAACTCAAAGGACAGCAAAGTCAAATGATGTTAAATCAAAGTCATCTAAATATTAACATATAATAAACATAATATAAACACATTTAAGTTATATAGATAAAGAGCAATTGATTAGTTGATCAAGGAAGAGTTTAAAGGACAATCATATAATTCATCACCTATAGGTCCGTGCGGACTACAATCCTAGTGACAAGGAGTCCGTACAGACTACTTAACAAATCCTTATGTGTGTATACATACTTTCACACATGATGTCAACATACAAATAGAATAACTTACAATTATTAATCATTATATAACAAGATACTCAACATATATAATTATGCTCACTAAATATGAGTCCGTGTAGACTAACTTGTCATATTTTCATAAGGAAAATAAGTCCATGCAAACTTTACCATGCTTGTGCCTAAGGGATCTAGGTTCATGCTGACCTTACCATGCTTACATTCAAATTCGTTTAATGTTAACTAACAAAACATAGAATGCTTAATATGACTATGAGAATTAATTTTACATCACACCATTCATTACAATAGCCGACTCATTATCATCTAAAGTGGGGATAACAAAGTATCACCTCACCTACATGTAAATTTCTAGAGATCATAGGCCTGTAAAACAATAATAAACAAATAATAGACCTCAGACATTACCTGAATAAGAGTTCTCATCAAGCAATAACACAAAGATATCAAGGTTTTTGAGAGGATATTTTGGATTATCTTTAGATGAAGGTCTCACAGTTTTTTGGATACTCTAAACATTATGCATGTGATCAACAAGATAATTTTTATCCTCCTTCTCTTTAGTCAAAGAGAAGTATTTATACTTAGGATTTTTAGGTTTTCTTTTTCATCCAAAAAGAGTCCTGATCCTAATAAGATTTTGACTCCTTGACTAAATAGAAGGAATTCTACGTTCGAAAAGGCTTCTTTCATTGGTAGGTCTATACGGACTTGTTTGTACTAGTCTGTGCGGACTAAGCTTTAGTATATTGGTCTGTGAACTTCATGGGTTAGGTTTTGGACTGGTTTTTATATTTAATCCATAAGGACATTGTCTAATAGGTCCATACGAACGTATCTCCTAAAGGTATGTGCCATGCTTGAGAGTTTATCTTTGGCTATCATCATAGGTCTAAGGTAACGTGTCTATACCCATCTTCAAATATGTCATGCCATACCTTATCACCTCTTCACATATATTTTATGTTTGAAGTAAAAGTTTTGGTGTCAAATTATGTCACTCAATATTTAAAATAGTTAGTGATCTCAAGTCAATGGGTAGTTCTACGATTGATATCATGAGATACTTTCACTAACATATATTAAGTATCTATGTTAAGATCTCATGGTAAATCTTTAATGTACTTATTTCCTAACAAAACATTCACTTGTTAACTTTAAGCATCTCTATTCTCACTGCTTGTGAGAACTACTACTTGATCTGATTAAGAAGTATAACATGTATTGATCTATCTACATTAATAATGTCCCATCTTGTTAACACTATAAATAGGGATATTTTGGAATATCACATTTGCATTCAATAAGAATCTCACATCTTTAACACTTTAAGATTTCCTCTACACTTTGATTTTTTTAGTAAGGACTTTATAACATAGTTTAAGACAATTTTAGGTAGTATACAAAACTACCATGATATAAATGATAAATGCCTTAAAATATAAGTTGACAAGGTTCAAATGCATGAATATAAACATATTACATGAGCTCTAGGGCACACTTCTAATAATCTCCCACTTGCCCTAGAGCTAATCACCCCTAATCATTATGCCTATTGCATTTACATGTTAATCAAACTTTCCTTGTGATAGTGCCTTCATGAGAGGATTCGCTATGTTTTAATATATGAGGATCCTTTAAATTTTTGCATTCTATCTATTAACACTCTCTTTGATTAAACAGTAGCATCAAAGAACATGTTTTAGTCATTGATGAGAACATGGTTCATAAGCTCATACAATATCCCCATCATTTTCAAAATACAGTGATATTAAATCAACAATGCTCATAACCACTCTAAGTTCTATAATGAACTTTTTAATCTAAAAGGCTTCCTTAGCTACATTGAAAGTTGCTACATATTCCACTTTAATGGTAGAATCCACAATTGTCTCTTGTTTAGAACTCTTAGAAATAATTGCTCCTCTGCACATAATGTAATAATATACAAATTAATATTTACAGTCATCCCTATCTAACTAGAACCTAGCAATACTATACTTATTAACTAGTAGATCTTATTCTCCATAAATCAAGAATAGATCCTTAATCCTTATAAAGTACTTAAGGATATTCTTAATAGCCACCTAATGTTCCTTTCCATAATTTGACTGGAATTAGCTCATGACACTCAGGGCAAATGCTAAATCGAGTCTCATACATAAAAATGTCAACATGATAGATCCTATAGCCGAACCATATAGGATCCTACTCATAAACTATAACTTCTTTTTTGTCTTAGGAGATATAGATTTAGAAAGGTGTTTTCCATGCAACATAAGAATATAACCTTTCTTTGAGAGATCTATGCTAAACCTCTTTTGCATCTTATCTATCTAAGTCAATTATGAAATACTAAGAAACCTTTTGGATCTATCTCTATAAATCCTAATCCTTAAGATGAAGGTTACTTCTATAAGGTCATTCATAAAGAATTATCTACTTAGCAAAATCTTAATTTACAGGAGGACAATGATATCATTTCATTTTAGTAGTATGCATCTACATACAACAAAAGTAAAATAATTGAACTCCCACTAACCTTCTGGTAAGCATATGGTTCATCTATATATTGTGAGAAATAACTCTCTTTGATTGTCTTATCAGAATAGATATTCTACCTCCTAGATACTTACTTTAATTTAGAGATGGATATTTGAATCTTGTAGACCTATACATCCACTAATAATTTTCCATTAAGGAAATCGATTTTTACATCCATTTTCTAGATTTCACAATTATAATGAGTAGCAATGGTAAGCAGAATCCAAATGGTTTTGAGAATCATAACTAGAGAAAAACTTTCATCCAATCAATTCCTTATATTTAATGATAGCCCTTTGGTACAAATTGAGCTTTATAGGTAATCACATTACCTTTCATGATAATCTTCCTCTTGAAGACCCATTTGTACCCAAAGGGTTTTATCTCTTCAATTAGATCAATTTCATACCTTGTTATCATACATGGAATACATTTTGGATTTCATGGCCTTAATCCATGAGTTTGATTCTAAACACTTTAGAACTTCCTTATAACTAGTAGGATCATAGACTTTTATAATAGTTACTTCCTTATCTTGGTCCATGAAAATCCATATCTATCTAGAACATTCCTAACCTTATAGATCTTTTAAGAACTTGTGTTTCCATAAGTTTTTCTTTTACCTTATCACAATGAGTAATAGAATTGGGATCAGTCAGTTAATCTACTTTAATTTATGGATCTTGAACTTCATCAAGTTGAATTTTATTCTTATTATTTTTTATAGGAAACTCCTTCTCTAGAAACACTGTATGCTTTAAAGCTAAAACCTTTTAATTCTAAAGGATGAAAGAAGTAGTATCCTAAAGTTTCCTTTGGATACCACATAAATAAGCATTTGTTAGACTAAGTCTCAAATTTATCTAGCATTATTCTCTTCACATATGTAAGGTATACCCATACCTTGATTTGTGAAAGAATAAGCTTCTAGTTATATGATAATTCATATAGTGTAACATCAACTAACTTTGATAGAACTCTATTTAAAATATAAATAATAGTTTCTAGTGCTTACCCTTGAAAGACATAGGTAAGTTCTTTCTTGGCTAGATCCGTGCTAAACCTCTTTGGCATCTTGTCTAGATATGTCTACTGGGAAAGATAAAAAAAATAACCTTATGAATCTATCTTTATAGATCCTGATCCCTAAGATATAAATTGTTTCTCTATGGTCTCTAATGGAGAATTATTTACTTAGCCAAATCTTGACTTATAGAAGGATAAAGACATCATTTCCTATAAGTAGTATGTTATCTACATATAACAAAAGAAAAATGATTGCACTACCACTAACATTTTGCAAAACAAATGGTTTATTGATATTTTGTGGAAAACCAAACTCTTTGATTATCTTATAAAAATTAATTTTCTAGTTAGTAAATGCTTGCGTTAATCAATAAATGAATCTTTGAAGCTTACAGGCCTGATTGCCATCTTCCGATGTAAAACTATTAGGTTGTGTCATGTACACTTCCTTTAACAATTTTACATTAACAAAACCATTTTTACATCTATTTGCCAGATGTTATAACCATAATAAGTAATAATAGAAAATAGAATCTGAATGGATTAAGCATGACAACTAGAGAAAATGTTTCATCAAACTCAATTTTTTGTCTTTTATGATAGCCTTTTTGTTGCCAATTGAGCTTTATAGGTAATCACATTACCTTTCATGTCAGTCTTCTTCTTAAAGACCCATTTAAACCCAATGTGTATTATCCCTTCGGTTGATCAACTAAGGTTTATACCTTATTATTTTACATGGAATCCATTTTAGATTTTATGGCCTTAAGCCATGAGTTTGATTCTAAACTCTTCAAAACATCCTCTTAACTAGTAGGCTCATAGTCATCTACGATAGTCACTACCTTATCATGGTCCATAGGAAATCCATATCTCTCTAGAATAGTCCTAACCTTAGTAGGTCATCTAAGAACATGTATTTCTATAGGTTCTTCCATTACCTCATCACTATGAGTAATAGAATAATGATAAATTGGTTGATATGCTTTTATTTAAGGATCTTGAATATTATCAAATTCAATTTTATTCCTCTTATCTTTTATGAGAAACTCTTTCTATAAAAAGACTGCATGCTTTGAAACTAACACCATTTGTTACAAAGGATGAAAGAAGTAGTATCCCAAAGTTTCCTTTGGATACCTCACAATTAAGCATTTATCAAACCTAGCCTTAAGCTTATCTAACATTATTCTTTTCACATATGCAGGGTAATGTGAAAGAATAGATCTCTTATTATACCATATCTCATATGTTGTAACATCAATAGACTTTGACGGAACTTTCATTAAAGTAGAAACAATAGTTTCCATTGCATATAACTAGAAGGACATAGGTAAGTCTGTAAGACTCATCATGGATGGAACCACATCTAATAATGTTCAATTTTTACATTCTGATACACCGTATGCTGAGGTGTATATGAAAGAGTGCATTTAGATAATATACCATTTTTTTCTTAGATAACCCTACAAATCTTAACTTAAATATTCTCTAACTCAATCATATCAAAGTGTTTTAATACTCTTGCCAAGTTGTTTCTTAACCTTATTTTTGAATTCTTTAAAGTTTTGAAATTCTTCAGAGTTGTACTTCATTAAATACAAATAACCATATAGTGAGTAATCATCATTAAAGGCGATAAAGTATAAGAAACATTTACATACATATGTTGCCATTAGACCATATACATGTGTATGTATAAGTTCCAATAGCTCACTTGCTTACCCAACCTTTTGAGAAAAAAGTTCTTTTGTCATCTTGCTAAATAAATAAGACACATGTAGATCACATGATTCATAATCAAATAATCCCAAGCTACCCTTATTTTGTATCTTAGTTAAGCATTTCTCATTTATCTAGCAAAGATGATAATGCCATAGATAAGATGGCATTAGGTTATCTATCTTAGATCTCTTCGTACTAATGTTACACAATTCTTTATCTTTATCCAAAACATAAATTCCATTATAACATGTAGTACCTTAACAATAAAACACATTATCCTAGTAAATAGAACTACCTTTGTTCTTATTAGTGGAAAGATCAAAACCTTATTCAACAACATATGAAATTGAAATAATGTTTCTTGATAAAGAAAGAACACAATAATTATTGTCTAAAATTAATAGAAGTCTAGACAATAAAACAAGATGATATGATCTTATAGCTAATGCAGCAACTCTTGCTCTATTTGCTACGTGTATATCCATATCTCACTTTTCTACCTTCATATTGCTCCTTAGTCCCTACATAGAAGAAACTAATTGAGAACCACATTCGATATCCAATATCCATGTATGGTTATTAATAGCAGTATTAGTATTAATTTCAAGCACATTAACACCTAAAGTTGAAGCAACTCATTACTTCTCTTTCATATGAGACTTAAAGTAGGCCTTGTAATTATCCTCAAATGCCAAGATTTTTCACAATGGAAGCTCGTGCATTCTAAGCACTCTTTTTTGCAATAGTTAAAGGGGCAACAACAACTTGTTTTCTATAATACCCTTTACCTATCCCCGAGGGAAACATAAAAAGAGTGCTACTTCCCATAGGTCACCTATCTTTGTATTTCCCTAAGCCTCATTCATTTAACACTTATCAACTTATTCCTTATAAAGGCATATTATTCTTGTTTCCCCCAAATTATCAGATAATCTCCTAATATTAACTATCTTAAAATGATAAAATCCTACTTTGGGTTTGTTATTCAATTTACAGAAATGTGTTCAGCATAATGGCTACCTGGGTGAAAAAAAAATTTCCCTAAATAAAAACACTTCTATAATCATCATAACCCAAACCTTAACTCTTGGACACTTTTGGTCCTCCAAAGCAACCATCAAATAGAGTCACACATTTGTCATACGGTCTCATGATCAATTTTATTTGAAAATTTTGTCTAGAAAGTTGTGAAACTCATGGGACACCAAAGTGACACAATCAGACTATTTATAAAAAAAATATGACAATCTTGAAAATCAAGCACGTTCATTAATCAAATTTATGTGCAAATGAATTTTACCATTTAGAAACATTTAATTAACATCATATTCATATGAAGAATTAATTCTAGAATTTTTTGAAATCAATTAAGTCAATAAACACATCATATGTGACCAATTCGACTAAAATAGTTTTAACAATAAAGTTCGATTTAATCGTTATATAAATTTTTTTATTTTAAATTCTTATGTAGAGATAATCTGAATATAAATCATATTTTAATTCAACATATGCTAGATTAAATCATTCAAAAGTCAATTTAATAAAATTATTCATACAAAGTTAAAAGCGGCACTCAAGCTTATATGCATTCACCTTTTATACACAAAGGAGGATTTCCTCAATGATAATTTGGCCACTTCAATGCATAGAAAAGTGAAAATCTAATTCCAAAATGTCTCAAATTCTTATTTACTCACATTAAAAATAAATTTGAATAATCATAATTTGATCAAAATGCATAGATCAACAGAAAATACACAACATCACATATCATACATATCCACTGCAATCACTATTTCCATTAATTTTAAATCATTTGTGAACCTAGATCTAATACCATTATTGGTTTTTCTCCTTCATATGTAGTCAAAAAATTAAAAACTTGAGAGAAATTAGCAATGATAATTGACCCAGATAATTTAAAATTATTGCTAAACATTAAATGTAACAGCATTTTGTGATTTATTATAAATAATGATAGTAGATTCCTTCTATAAGCTTTTAAACACTGGGTTATTGCAAACCATATTGATCCTCTTCGAGGAATACCTCTAAGGTAATCCACATAAGAAGTTTTTAGGAAGGAGTAACTGTTAATTCCAATTCTAGTAGGAATTATTGGTGAATGATGGAAGAAAAGGAAAATCATGTGTTTTCAATTTTTCTATGCAAAAACTCTATTACATAATATATCTCTATGGTCATGGTTGTATTAGGGGTTAATTATACTTTAAATAAAACCTTTTTAGGGAAGATTTTAAGAATTAAAATTTGCCCTAAGTTATAATAGAGTGGACTTACCAATTGGACCTTTTTTCTATCTTATGCACATAAGTCATTTAATGGGCTTTTTTGCAATCGGCTTAGGCCCCAGTTTTATTAATCCAATATGGCACTCCTAGGTCCCATTGAGGATTTGATAATTAGTTTTATTTATGGCCTTTTAAACCTTTTAAATTTTTTAAAATCCTGTAAAAGATCTGATGCAAGAACAATTAAAATTTTTTACTTATGTCTAAAAACCCTGATTTTCTAAAAACCCTGATTTTCTGGACTTCTCATTCGCAAGTGGGTCCCTAGCCCATTTGCTCATTTCTTATTCTTAATTCATCTTAAAATGATATCTCATATCTTTATAACATTCAATCTTAATGAATCTTCTTTAAACTCCTTTTATTTGTGTGACCCTATGGGTTTCCAAAATATCTTGGCAGTATATAGTCAATTATAGTACTAGTCCAACTTGGACTCTATAGATTTAATCTTATTACATCAATATCAATCCACCAATATATATATCACTCGTATACAAGTCAAAAAAGGCATATAGCCATACATCCTAACAACCTAAGAACTACAAGTTAAGTGATTTGACTTAATCTTTCTATATATAATTACAATCCAATAAACTCCTTTCACTATCCTTTACCTTGTCT
>CANXYI011705306.1:0-16456 GCA_948208565.1 Hura crepitans
TTGAAAGTTGTTTTAGGGATGCCAGCTTCATTAATCCATAACTAGTGGTACCTTGATCTCAGGTCAATCTTTTAAAAGATACTAGCACCTCATAGTTGGTCAAAGAAATCATCAATCCTAGGTAATATGTATTTATTCTTGACTGTTACTTTGTTCAATTGCCAATAGTTGATACACAACCTAAGTGCCCATCTTTCTTTTTCATAAACAGTACAGGTGCTCCCCAGGGTGAGGTACTAGAGCTAATAAAGCCCTTATCCAACTGTTCCTAAAATTACACCTTTAACTCCTTTAATTCTATATGTTCCATCCAATATAGTGTGATAAATGCTGAGGTAGTGCTAGGGTACACTTTAATCTCAAAATCTAATTCTCGATGTGGTGGCAATCCAGGCAAATCTTCTTGGAATACATCCAGGAATTTTGATACCACAGGTATCTGTTCAAGACTGGAAATCATATTATTGGTGTCAACTATGTGAGCTAGGTATGTCACACATCACTTTCAGATGAGTTGCCTTACTATGACAACTGAAATCAAATTAGATAGGGAATTTCTATTATTCGCAATAGTCACCTTATGTCCCTCCTCCATCTGGAGGCTAATTTTTTTCTTCTCATAATCAATCATTGCCTGATGCTCTGTTAACCAATCCATACCCAATATAACATTGAATTCATAGAATGCAAGTTCAATAAGGTCCACTAGAAATACTCTATCTTGTATCATCAAAGGACAATGCCTATAGACTATGTTCACCATCACACTCTGCCCAATCTGGTTACCAACCTTTATGTCTAAATCTACGGGTTTTTGTTCAAACCCTCTATCTTGGGCTTGTGTGGTGCAAATTTATGAATGTGTCAAAATTAGATCTATCAAAGCTAATACAGGTGTATTAAATAAAAAAAAGTACTAGTAATCACATCAAGAACCTCTGTCTCCTCGCAGGCCCAAATAACATACTAGTGTGCTGGGGCTCTAGCCTTTGATCTACTCCTCTGGCTACTACTTAGCTACTCTTGTCTAGTCTATCATAACCCATTACTAGGTGTTGCTATTACTAATGCCTAGGTCTGTGTAGCCTCGAGCTATCTCTAACACTCCCACTGAAAATGATCTCTAACTCTATAAGTGAAGCATTCTCCCCTCTTAGTCTACTAACACTAGCCCCAATGCCTCATATTGCAAGTCTCACACATGGAAGGTGCACTTCTAGCTATAAAGATAGGGGCATTGGATGCCTATAGTGAGGGTCGAGGCCTAGGTGGAAGAGCCTAACCTGACCTCTGATGTTAAGCCTGCCTCTAGGACTACTGTCCAAGTTGCCTCTAGGACTACTATCATGAATAAAACTCCTTCTACCTTTTGCCTGCCCCTAAAGCTAAGCTAGTCTGACCAGCTACAAATGGTCTTTTCTTCAAGAATAGCTCCCTTTTCTCTTATAGCATTTCCTCTATATTATAGGCTGCTGCTACTAGTGTAGAAAAATCTCTAATCTTTGTAGTGGCAATCTATATCCGTAGCTCAATATTGAGGCCCTTTTTGAACCTCTTACACTTCTCCTTATTTGTAAGTACAAACTCCTTAGCATATCTACTCAGGCGAGTGAAGTCCTTCTTATATTCTAACATTGATCTCCACCTTTACTTCAGGTTGAAGAATTCCTACCTCCTTTTGTCCCTATAGGACTCAGGTATGTATCTCTTGCAAAACTCTTTTAGGAAGTAGTCCTATGTAATCTCAGCTACTGCCCTTCTCCTTTTGGTTGTATCCCACGAGTGGAATGCCTCTTCTTAGAGAAAAGAGGTGGCCGATTTTAGACTTTCATCTGTAGTGCATTCTAATTGCTCTAAAATCAGAGGTTCAGTTATAGCCAATACTCAACCATTACAGTGTCATCTTCTCTTGTGCTTAAGAAGTCCATAGCTCCTATTTTCTCCATCCTTTCTAAAAAAGTCTTCTACAAAGTAGCTGGTGGTGGTAGAGGTGGTGCTGGAGCTAGTGGAGGTGGTGCAGTAATATGTCTCAACAATTCCACAATCTATTGTAGCAAAGCTGGTAAAGCCTAGGCTTGAGGCTATGGTTGAGGTAGAGGTTGACGTGCAGCATCACTCAGCTTTGGTGTGGTTGCACTCACTTCTACTATATGGATCATGGATAGCCACCTCTTCTCATCAATCTATCAGTGTCTATTCACTCATCTTGTATCACTACAAAGAGAATAACCTATCAGCCTCATGTAGTATAACTTTATAGTAACAGAAACTCCTAGACTTTGGCACTCATGTATATAATGCCTATGAATGCCTAAACCTGCACTAATATCACTAAATTTAACCAGTTATATTAGTCAAACTATTTTACATCCAATTAATCAATTTATTATTCAGGCCTATGATAGACATATGACACTTTAAGACACCAAATAGTAAGATTTATGATGTGCAATGGCCAATATTTTGGACCTCGATAGTTATACCTACTTGGCTCGATAGTAAAGATCAGTTTTGAGGAACCTCCCAATATCAAATTAGCAGATAGCAAGGATTAGTATGTGGACCTCCCAATATCTACAAAGGGGATAGTAGGGATTAGCCTTATAGGACCTCCCAATATCCCAAATCATCATGTCTAATATAGCATTGGTGGATAGCAGGGATTAGCCCCGTGGGTCCTCTTAATATCCATGACTAATCCAATAGGTAGTAGGGATCAGCCTAGGTGGATGTCCTAATAATCGAGTGTGGAGGGTTCAACATTAAAACCTCAGCTACTGCACCCATCATATTTGTCATATAATAATGGCCCTAGAGGAACTAACTGCCTAGCAGTTGTTAATTCCCTAGTTGATCGATTAACCCATCTAATAGGTGTCCAACTAATAGGGCTAGCTACTATCTAATCATTATTATTTAGCTATCATTTATCTTTTAAGTGCTATAACATTGCTAGTATCCCATAATTACAATAAGGGTGCACTTACGCACCTTTCCTAGTTACAAGTTATTTTCCACAGAAACACTATTCATAGAGTCAATTTTTCTCACATTACTATTCATTTGGTCATTTTTATGGTCATCGCTATTCATGTGGTCCTTTTCTTTCTATCATAGGTTCCATGCCATTATATGTACTAGCCTTAATCCATACATTTACCAACCATTATCATGTATGTGATCACTAATTTATCTATGTTCAATTATGCCATTCTTTTTATATTCTTACTAACCATTTTCCATGCCATTTCATGTAACAACCTTACATGTCATTTTAGGTCATAAATCATTTATTCCTTAATCGTTTCATGCCATTTCTTGCATTTCATCCAGTTTCTTTTTAAACTTCAAAAATTCATTTTAATTTCTATAGGCCTATAAAAATACTCCTTTTAGTTTTAAAAATCCTTAATTAGGCACATTAAGAGGCTCTAAAAATTTCAAGCCTAAATTCCAAGGACAACCTTAGTTACTATTCACACATAAAAATGAGAAATTCCAAATAAATATCAAATGATCTTAGAAAATAAAAATTCCTTCACCAACATGTCAATTGGAATTTTTGAGGTTCAAGGTATTGTATTTTTTGGTTCGTTCGGGAACATCCTAGAGCTATCTTAGTACAACCTCATTTTATGTCACTATTCACTAGTTCTTAGCCCAAAATAATTTATTAGTTTTGCTAAATTTGTAAATTATTTCATTTTGTCCATTTTCTAGCCTGTCAAAGTTTTATGACCGATATGCCCCTTTCTAGCCTTATTAAGGTGCCCCGACTCACAAGGAGTACTATACATGCATCGAAGGTACTATTCATGAACCTTCGACTTATGGGCATTACATAATCAACATCCGTTAATCAATTTATTTGTATACTATGACATATATACTAAGTGAGTAGTGTAATACCCCACAAATCTCGGTAATTATGAATAGTACTTTCTCAGGATGAATAGTGATTTCAAGACCTCGGGATACACTGAAGTCACAAGGGAAAATTAAATCCAACGCATAGAAATTGAAATTTTTGGGCATCAAAAAGTAAATTTTCTAGTAATCAGGAGAATTTAAAATGCTGTTATAAATTCAATTAATTGAGTTTTGAGCCTAAAATTTGAGGACAATTATAAAATAATAAAAGTAAAATTTTGGCAAAAAATTGACAATTTTAAGAGCTTAGGAAGTGAGGAAATTTTGGAGGAAAAGGCTGAATTAAATAATTTTTCAAAAGGGTATAAATAGAATCAAAAATTTTAAAAATGCCATTTTTGCACTATTTATCCCTTTCTTATTCCAGCCAGCCGATGCCATTTAGGAACTCCTCCCCCATTTTCTTATTTTCTTCCACCATTTCAAAAGCACTTATGCCTATAAAAAATTATTAAAAATACCCCTATACCCTAAATACACCCTAGTAAGATGAATTTTAAGAGAAAGGAGCCTAGAAAAGTTTATTTTCGACACTCGTGAATAATACCTAAGAATTTTTCGGGTAAGAATTTTTGACTTCCATCATATTTCCTAGAAACTAAGAGTGCCCAAGAGTATAAAAATGGTTTTAGATTTATTTTTAGGTTATCAAATTAATTATTACAAATTTTTTGAATTTTCTATTCGATTATGTTAGGAAATTCTCAACTAACCTAGGATAAAGGCAAAGCAAAAGTGTATACGGGTCTCGGGTCATCCCTATAGAAGTTACTGTATATAAAATTGAAATAGTATGTGAGGATTTTTAATAAATGCAATAAATGCACATATTATGTTTGATTGGCCATTAATGCTTAATTAATGTATATAAGACCTAATGTGCATATTTGTGTGTATAATGTGTCTTCTAATGAATGTAAGAACGTATTTCAATGTATGCTTTACCTAGGAATTGAATGAAAATGACAAAAAGATCAAATGGATTGTTTGATGCTTAGACTATTTTAAACTCTTGAATTGCATGATTGACTTGTATGATATCTCTTCTTGAGGCTAAGATATCATACTATATTTTGAGTGTTGTTGGAATGATCAAAAGGATCATATATTATTAAAGAATGAATGTGTGAATTATAAAAGTGCTTTTATTAATGCAGATTGACATAGGAAAAATTTAGGATAATGCCCAGTATAATTATTATGCTACCGGATTTCTAGCACAAAGATTCCCAATTTTTCCTATGCAATAATGTTTGAAAAAGATTTTTGAAAACTCATATTTTTAACTTATTATCTTTTATAAAGAATGTTAAATAACAAATAATCAGGTAGATGAGTTTAATATCTTGATATGTATGTATACCTTAGTTAGGCTCGATGATTAGCCAGTATTCGGACTGGGTAAGGGGTGTCATAGCACTGCTCCGATATCTATAATGCCTTATTGTATGGTGCCAGCTAAGTTAAAAGAGTTAAAGGTGCAGTTGCAAGAGTTACCAAAGAAGGCCTTTATCAGACTGAGTGTTTCACCATGGGGAGCATTAGTTCTATTTGTTAAAAAGAAAGATGGTTCACTTCGATTATGTATGGATTACTAATAATTGAAAAAGTGACTATCAAGAACAAGTATCCTCTACCATGGATTGATAATTTGTTTGATCAGCTTAAAGAAGTTGGAGTGCTCTCTAAGATAGATTTGAGTTTCAAATACTACCAATTGAGAGTGAAAGAGACAGATGTGGCAAAAACTACTTTTAGGATGAGGTATAGTCACTATGAGTTTTGGTAATGCCATTTAGGCTTACCAATGCTCTTACAGTATTTATGGACTTAATGAATAAAGTCTTTAGAACTTACCTTGATCAGTTTGTGGTAGTTTTCATATATGATATTTTGGTTTGTTTGAATAATAAAGAAGAGCATAAAAAACATTTGAGAATGGTTCTTTAGATTTTGAGAAAAGAAAAAGTCTATGCCAAACTCAGTAAATGTGAGTTTTAGTTGAGTGAAGTATCCTTCTTGGGATATATAGCATCAATTAATGGTATTCAAGTTAACCCATGTAAGATTGAAGCAGTGATAGAATGGAAGCCACTTAGGAACACCATAGAGTTTAGGAGTTTACTAAGGTTGGTAGGGTATTATAGATGGTTTGTCAAGGGATTTTCATTAATAGCAGCCCCTATAATATGGTTATTAAGGAAGTGTGTCTAGTTTATTTGGGATGACAAGTGTTAGGAAAGCTTTAACAAGCTTAAGGCTATATCGATAGAGGCTCCAATTTTTATATGGCTAGTTTCAGGGAAAAACTTCATTATATTTAGTGATGCAGCTCATAATGGGTTAGAGTACTTCAAGACAGTTAAAGCCACAAGAGAAGAATTACCCTACTCATGATTTAGAGCCTGTATTTATTGTATTTGCTTTAAAAATTTGGAGACATTATCTTTATGGGGAGAAGTGCTATGTCTACACAGAACACAAGAGCCTTAAGTATCTTTCTATATAGAAAGAGTTAAACTTTAGACAAAGGTCATTGATGGAATTAATCAAGGATTATGACTACCTGATTGATTAGCATTTAAGGAAGGCTAATGTAGTGATATAAGCACTTGGTAGAAAGTTTATGTTAGCCATTAGAGCTATGTATGTTTTCTTGTAACTTCTAAATAATTATGCTCTTTTGGTTGAGATGCAAGTTAGACCTAGTTTGTTACAACAAGTGAAGGAGTGTCAACAAGATGATCACAGATTGATGAGTGTTATAAGTGCTATCCAAGAGGGGAAGTAGATAAAGTATGAGATTAAAAGAGATGGCTGCTTATACTATTATGACAAGCTTTGCGTGCCAGATGTAGAAGAGTTGAAGAAGCATATTCTATAAGAAGCTCACAAGTCTCTTTATGCTATACATCCTGGTAGCACTAAAATGTATCAAGATTTGAAGCTTTCTTACTGGTGGCCAGGCATGAAGAGGGATATGTTAGAATATGTGACCAAGTACCTTACTTATTAGCAGGTAAAGGCAAAGCATCATGTTCCCTCTAGATTGCTTTATCCCATAGCAATTCTAGAATGGAAAAAGGATAGAGTCACGATGGATTTCATGGTTAGGTTACCTATGACAAGGAGTAGATGTGATTCAATTTAGGTGGTTGTGGATTGTTTAACCAAGACTGCTTATTTTATACTAGTGAGAATGGATTACTTCTTAAAGAAGCTAGTAGAGCTTTATGTGGATGAGATAGGTTGTATAGATTGCCATCTTTGATTATATCAAATCGGCATCTAAGGTTCACATCGAGGTTTTAGAAGAAACTTATAATGCCTTTAGTACTCGATTGAGCTTTAATATAGCATTCTATCCATAGACTAATGGACAAATAGAAAGGGTTATCTAGATTCTAGAGGATATGCTAAGAGGTTATGTATTAGAGTTTAAAGGAAGTTGGGATCGATATTTATCCTTAGCTGAGTTCACTTATAATAATAGTCATCATGCTAGTCTGAGTATGGCTCCTTATGAGGCATTATATGAAAAAAAGTGCAGAACAACTTTGTGTTGGAATGAGCTCAGTGAAACTAAGCTCATGGGGCTAAACTTAATACAAGATATAGAAGAAAAGTTAAAGATCATCAAAGAATGATTGAAGGTGGCTTCTGATATATAGAAGTCCTATACAATCTAAAGAGAAAAGAGGTGGAATATTAAGTGGGAGATAAGGTTTTTCTCAAGGTCTCACTTTAGAAGAAGGTTCTACAATTTGGGAAGAGAGGAAAGTTAAGTCATAGGTTTATTAGCCCATACAATATCATAGAATGTGTGTGACTAGTATCTTACAGACTAGCTTTACCTCTAAAACTTCAGTTGATCCATAACATCTTTCATGTTTCCATGCTCAAAATATATAGATTAGACCCCATGCATGTGATAACAATAGAAGAGATTGAGGTTAGTCCTGACATGTCTTCTGAAGAAGAACTTATGAGGATTTTAGATAGAGAAATAAAGGAACTATGAAATAAAATCATACCTTTGGTGAAGTTTGTCTAGAGACACCATAGGATGGAAGAAGACACCTGGGAAATTAAAGCACAGATGAAAGAACAATACCTATAGCTATTCTAACTAGGTAATTATTTAATGTTGAGGATAACATTTATTTTAAGAGGAGAAGAAATGTAATGCTCGAAAAATCCAGGTGTTATGAATAGTACTTCTTGAGATGTGAATTATGATTCTCAAGGTAAAAAATACTAATTCTATTGAATGGAAGTACTAATTATAACATAATTATGAGTAAAATTTGAAGTTAAAATGAGGTCATTTAATTTGTTAAAAACAACTATGAAATTTTACAACAGTATCACATGAATAATGACCTAGTTTTAGCTAAACCATAAAATATTCAAAAGTTGCTTAGAAACTTCTAGGATTTAGGCAACCTAATACTTAAAAATTCTAATTAGGCCATTGGCACTAGAATTGGAATTTTTAGATATTAGGAAGTAATTTTTCAAAAATCGAGTAACATTGGAAGTCATGAATTTAATCATTTTCCTCATTTTTTGAGTTATGATTTTTAGAGGATTGTGGGGCACAATAAAAGTGAATTTTTTTAAATAAAATTTTCAATTAATTTGGTTTAAAAGTGAAAGGAAATTTGAGGAAAAAGGAGGGAAAATGTATTTAAAATAATTAATTTTTAAAAAGTATAAAAGGGGTCAAAATTTAAAGAAAAGTTAACATTTTTCATTCATCTCCATCTCCCTCCCTCCCCAAGAAAAGCTGGTAACCTTCTTGCTCCTAACTCTTCCATTTTTCCTCTTTCTCCTCCCTTCTAAGCACACTTTTGCTTCAATAAAAAATAATTATAGAGCCCTTACACTCTTTAACACCCTTCGAAAATGAAATACATGGAAAGAAACACTTAAAATCCCTGATTTTCAACTCTCATGATTAGTAACTAATATTGGTTTGGGCTAAGTTTTTTTAACTTCTAATATTTTTCCTAGGTTTTACAGGTGTCCAAGAGAATATCTATGGTTTTAGATTTTTATTTGGTGTATTGATTGATTTATTATGAATTTTCAAATGTTTTTCAATTTTATTTTAGAAAATTCCTACTAAAATTGAGACAAGGGATAATTGAAGGCATAGATAGGCCTCAAGGTTCCATATCAACCTCCTTAATATGTGTAATAGAAATAAAATGTGCATTATTAGCTTATGAGCATCAATTTCCATAATGAGCTTAATATGTAATAAATGGTCATAAATGTGTAATGCCATGATTGTGAAGCATTTAATGGATTATATGGCTTTTATAATGTTATTTAAGAAGTTTTAAATGATAAGAATTGATTAGGAATAAGTAAATGAATTATTGTGCTTGATATGCCTTAATGTGCATAATATGGAGAAAAATGAGGTTTAAGGTGCTTAATTTAACATTTGAGATTAAATAACCATAAAATGATATTATATCATGTTTTTGCCATTTATATGAATAAATGAAAGTGTGGGAATGCATTTATAATGAAGAATATGTATTATGTGCTTATCTAGGCAAAGTAGGCATAATATAGAAAAATAACATAAATTGTGCATATAATAATTTTTATTCATGATTTTTGTTATGGTTAATATGTCTTGCATTATGTATAAGATGCATATGACATTTGTAACATGTTATGGATGTTGGCCGAATGGGTCAAGGTGCCATACATAAATGTGAATCTTTTGCTTAAACTACTTTAAGGTATAAAATAGGGAGAAAATGAGACCTAAAAAGCTTAATAGAGCTTTTGAACATATTTAAGCATGAAAGTAATATGACTCAACTAAAATGGCATATGATAAATTTTTTGGAAGTTTAGAAATGATTATAGGAGTTATGGTCCCTAAAATACATATAGATGTGCTATGTATGTATATTATGGAAAATGATGTGTTCACGCATAATAATGAGTTCAAAACATGACGTATGATCATATGAATATGTTTTTGAATGATAAATGAGAGTGATATGATGTTTAAGGCCTTGACATATAGGTGATCGAATGGTTAGGATGCCAACCTTGTATGTGTGCTACATAAGTGAAATTGGTGTTGGACATGTTAAGTGTATGTTATGTGGTGCTAATGCAAACTTTAATGATATACATAGCTAAATGGGCTTATTTAAAAATACTTGTGCATATGAAGCCGTAAATATGAAATTTGTGTATCAACTTATTAAACCTAATGTGCTCATGGCTAGGCATGTTTAAAACCGTATATTGCATAGAGTTCAAGACTAAAATAGGTTTTAAATATGAGATGTGCTTAAAAGTGTTATTTAACACTAAGTATATCATAATGTGAGTAAATGGATGAACATTTAGGCATAATGCATCTTAATTGAGCTTATGACCTCAAATGAATGTGTTAATGGTAGATACATAGTGATAACCATAAATGGGATGAAAATGGTGTTTTAAATGTGCATGTATCATATATATGGCATAAATGTATGTTAAAATGTGTATGATCATTAAAATAACGTTTTTTTATGTAATTAACCTATTTGTTTTTCAATTGAAGGCTAAAATAAGTAAATTAAAAGTTATATAAGCTTAATTAGGTAGGTGAAACTAAAACATATTGATTTTAGCCCATATGATGCATAGCTTAGAAATGGATAGGTTGATCGATTAGCTAGGGGATATAAAAGTGTATTTTTATTGTGCAGGTTACTATTTAAAAATTTGGGATAGTTCTTGGTACAACCATTATGCTGCCAAAATTTTGGCATAAGGATTCTCAATTTTTGAATATGTAACACTATTTGAAAATGTTTTTGAAAATCCACATTTTCATGAGTGAAAATTTTAATAATAATTTTTATAACTAGTAACATTATGAGTAAGTTCAGATATCTCAATTTACATGCACTCCTTAGTCGGGCTTGACAACTAGTTGGTGACAGACTAGGTAAAGGGTGTCATATTAGCCTCTAGAAACCTATGCTCAAAAAACAAGAAAAATCAAATAAAACATAACTTTTCACTAAACTAGATTTTTGTAAAAATACATCCGTATCTTTAAAAATTCCAATTCTAGTGTCAACAGGCTAAATAGAATCCACTAATCTTGGAATTTTTTGAGTAACTTTTGAGTATTTGAATGCACTAATCTTAGAATTTTTTGAGTAACTTTTGAATATTTTATGGTTCAGCTTAAACTAAGTCACTATTCATGTGACACTGACATAAAACTTAATTGTCATTTTTAATTATCTAAATGACTTCATTTTGACTTTAAATTTCACCCAAAATTATGTTATGATTAATACTTGCATTCAATAAGATTAGTGTCACCTGACCTCAAGAAACACTATTCACATCCCTGGAAGTACTATTCATAATATTGGGATTTTTCATGCATTACATTTCTTCCCCTCTTAAAAGAAATTTCATCCTAAAAAATTACTTGGCACAAACAACTAAGGGTATTACTCCTTCATTTGAGCTTTTATTTCCCATGTTGCTTCTTCCATTCTGTGATGTCTCTAGAGAACTTTCACCAATGGCACAATCTTATTCTACAGCTCTTTAACTTCTCTTGCTAGGATCCTTAGAAGTTCCTTTTCATAAGATAGATATGGACTAATCTCTAACTCTTCAACTTATAAAACATGTGTAAGATCTAATCTATACCTTTGAAGCATAGACAAATGGAAAACATCATCTCTCTATTAAAGTCCATAAGGCAAAGCTAGTCTATAGGATACAGGTCCCACACATTTAATCACTTTATATAGAATAATAAACCTCTAACTTAACTTGCCCTTCTTCTTAAATAGCAGAAATTTCTTCCACTGTAAAACCTTGAAAAAATACTTTGTCTCCTACTTTGTACTAAACATTTTTTCTCTTTAAATTGACATACGACTTCTGTATATTAAAAGCTGCTTTTAATCACTTTTAATCTATCTTTAATGATCCTTACTTTTTCCTCTACATCAATAATCAAGCCTGGTCCTATAAGCTTAGTTTCACTTAGTTGATTCTAGCCTAAAGGAGTTTTACATTTCCTTTCGTACAACATTTCATAAGGAGCCATACCTAATCTTGCTTAATGGCTATTATTATAAACAAACTTTGCTAATGATAGATAGCGATCTTAGTTGCCTTTAAACTTGATAGCACAACTCCTCAGCATATCTTCAAGCACATGATAACCATGCTCATCATAAGTGTTAAACATAACTTAACATCAAAATCACTTAAGTATCACAAGTAACCTGAATTACTCTTTCTAACTGACCATCACTCTAAGGATAAAATGTTGTACTAAAGCTCAATCGAGTACTTAAAGAATTGTGAAGCCTCTTCTAAAACCTCGATGTAAATTGTGGATCCTGGATTTAATATGATTAAAAATGGTACTCTATGCAATCTAACAAAGTCATCAATGTATAACTTAGTAAGCTTCTCCAAAGAGTAGTCCATCATCACTAGTTTGAAATGATTGACCTTGGTCAATCGATCTACCATAACCCAAATTGAATTACAATTGCTTCCTCTCATAAGCAACCTAATAACAAAATCTATAGTGATCCTATCCTATTTCCATTCTAGAATTGCTATAAGATGAAGTAATATAGATGGAACTTAATGCTTTACCTTCACTTGTTGACAAGTAAGGCACTTGGTCACAAATTTTAATACATCTCTTTTTATACCAATTCATCAATGATATATCTTCAAATCCTTTTACATCTTGGTGTTACTATGATGCATAGCATAAGGAGCATTATAAGCCTTTTGCAAAATCTACTTCTTCAGTGTTTCCACATCTGGCACATGTATTCTATCATGGTAATACAAACAACCATCACTCTTGATCTCATAATTAGTAGGCTTTCCCTCTTAGATAGCACTTATCATAATCATTAGCCTATGATCATCCTTTTGACAATTATTGACTTGATGTAACAAACTGGGCTTCACTTGCATTTTTGGAAATAAAAGCACCATCATCCATAAATTGTAATCTAGCATTTATGGCTTTCATGGCTACTATAAAATTCTTGCTAAAAGGATCCACTACTACATTGGACTTTCCAAGATGATAATCAATCAAATAATTATAATCTTTTATCAATTTTATCCATTGCCTCTATCTCAAGTTCAGTTCCTTTTGTGTATGAAGATACTTTAGACTCTTATAGTCAGTGTAAACCTTACACTTCTATCTATAGAGATAGTGTCTCTAAATCTTTAAAGCATACACAATAGCTGCAAGCTCCAAATCATGAGTAGGGTAGTTATTCTCATATAGCTTTAGTTGTCTCAAAGCATAAGTGACAACCTTGCCTTTTTGCATTAGAACACAACCTAACTCATTATGAGATGTATTACTACAGATGGTGAAGTCCTTCCTTGAAACTGGTTATCAAGAATTAGAGCTTCTATCGACATCACTTTAAGCTTGTTAAAACTCTATTGACTTCAGTTATCCCAAATAAACTTAACATCTTTCCTTAACAACCGAGTCATAGGTGCTACAATTAAAGAGAAACCTTTGACAAACCACATGTAATATCCTACCAAACCAAGGAAACTTCTAATCTCTATAGTGTTCTTAAGTGGCTTCCACTCTATAGCTGTCTTAATCTCACTAGGATCAATCTATGTACCTTTTGTAGAAGCTATGTGTCTAAGAAAATACACCTCACTTAACTAAAACTTACACTCGTTAAGCTTAGCATATAGCTTCTCATCTCTCAGAACCTGCAAAACTATTCTCAAAAGCTACTTATGCTCTTTTTTAATCTTAGAGTAAACCAAGATATCATTGATGAAAACAACCACAAATTGATCTAAGAATGGTTAAAACACACAATTTATCAGATCTAGAAAAGCTACTAGAGCATTGCTAAGCCCAAATGACATTACCAAAAACTCATAATGGCCATATCTCGTTCTAAACGTAGTCTTCACCACATTATATTCTTTAACCCCTAATTGATAATATTCAAATCTCATATCAATCTTGGAAACTACTCAAGCCCCTCTAAGCTAATCAATTAAGTCATCAATCTATGGCAAAGGATACTTGTTCTTGATGGTAATCTTATTCAGCTATTTGTAATCCATACATAATTGAAGAGAACTATCCTTTTTCTTTATAAACAACATCAGTGCTCCCTATAGTGATACAGTCAACCTTTTGAAACCTTTATCATGCAATTCTTGTAGCAGATGTTTTAACTCCTTTAACTCTATTAGAGCCATCCGATATGAAGCTATTGATATTAGAGCTATGCTAGGTAAAACCTTAATATTGAACTAGAGTTCCCGTTCAGGTGGCAAACTAAGTAATTCTTAAGAAAAAAACATCCATATACTTTGACAATACTAGTATACAACTTACATCTAACTCCCCTCTGTGGGTATCATACACATAAGCTAATAAAGCCTGACAACCCTTCCTTAACATTTGTCTTACCTTAACAGCTGAGATAACATTAGACAAAATGTCTATCCTTTCACCCACAATTATGATCTTAGTCTCATCTTCAGTCTTAAAAGATAACCTCTTCTATTTTTAGTTTATAATATCTTGATAATTGGACAATTAATCTGTGCCTAATATGATGTCAAACTCATTAATAGGCAACTCGAAAAGATCAACTAAAAACTTGTGCCCTTACACTATTAAGGGCACTCTTTGTAAACCTTGTTCAATATGACTTGCTAGCCTATAGGGTTGCTAACCATAATCTCTAGGTTAAGAAACTCTAAAGCTAACCCTTGGTCTTTTGCTCATGTTGTGGAAATATATGAGTGCATAAACACCAAAACTATTAAAGCCAAAGCAAGAGAATCAAAGAGAAGGAAAGTACCAGTAATAACATTTAGCAAATCGGCCATCTCCCTAGCTCAAATGTGTATTGCCTAGTAGAAGCCCTATGTTTAGCTCTATACTCTAGTCAATCCCTCTATGCTCCTTTTACTCTCTTTCTACGATCACCTTTCTGGCCATTGGTAAAAGTAGGTGCAGATCTCTGTCTGGCATTAGATCTCTTTGGATAATCTCTATAGAAGTGATCTTATGACCCACATGTAAAGCATATTCCTGACTTTAGCTTCCAACACTCTTTTCAATGTCTCTTGTGACAAGTTTGTCATAAAGGTAACTGGCCACTCCTGGTTATAGACATTAGAGTATTAGTAGCTTGAGATTACTATTGTCCTGCTTTACTCTTATTCCCTTGATCCATCTTCTGTGATTGACTTTGTCTTTGTGTTTACTATGGTGCCCCAACTTATTTTTCCTTGAAATTCTTCCCTATCTACTAAGTTGCACTAGAAGCTCCCTAACCATAAGATCGCTTCTTTTAATAAAACTCACTTTTCTTGTTCTGTGGCCCCTTAATAGAATGACAAACATATACTAACTCTGAGAAGTCTCAAATCTTCATTGGAACCACCTGTAACTTGATATCCACATGCAATCCCTTCTCAAACTTCTTACACTTTTCAACTTTAGTAGATATCATCTCTTTGGCATACCGACTTAACATAGCTAAATCTTTCTCATATTCCCTAATAAACCTATGCTCTTACTTCAGATCCGTGAATTTTTGTCTCCTGCTATCCAAGTAATTCTCTGTGATGTATTTCTTATGGAACTCTATCAAAAAGAAGTCCCAAGTTAGCTTTTCTTCTATCTTGTGCTTTGTCAAATCTTTTCGCCATTTGGATGCCTCTTCTTGGAATAGAGATGTTAAATACATAACCTTCTCTTTTGAGGTGCACCTCATCTACTTCATAATTTTCTCTATCCTATCTAACTAGTACTTTTTATGAACCTCCATCACACCCTTACCTTTGAAATCCTTTGCTCCCATCTTCTTGACTCTCTCAAGATAAGTTTTCTAAGGAGCTAATAGTACTTTAGGCTATTGTGCTAGTGTTATAGGTGTAATGGCTATAGCTTGCCTTAACTGCTATAACATCTCCTACAAAAATGCTGGCAGTACTTACACCGTTCATAGTGCTTACCTCACTACACTACCTAAGATAGATACAACCCTAGTGGCCTCTTATGCCATAGTTTTCAAAGTATGACTCTCGACTTCCTAGTCACTATGTGTTATAGGAGCCCTCATCTTATCTATTGGTAAGAGAACAATTTATAAGCCTCAATATCATAAATTATGAGATGTATAAACTTAACTTTAAAGAACTTATTTATTACCTAGGAATGCCTAAATTAGAGCTTTGATACCACCAAATGAGACACCTCTTACCCGATTTGATCGTCGGTCCTAAATATGGAATGCACACAAAAATGCATTATCCAAACTCATATAAAATCTTAACTCATTAAAACAAGATTTAAACCTTGTCAACAAAATAGGTTTATCATAAAAATATGAGTTAACAATATAATTTTCAAAATCTAGGTCTAATTCACATTTGAGAATTTCTCGTGTTGAAAATTTGGTAGCATAACAATTATACCAAGACA